>JANUHK010000409.1:0-22422 GCA_026319125.1 Colletotrichum noveboracense | reverse complement strand
GGCTGGCCCCTAGGCTTGTTGAACGTAGAGGTGCCGTCGATTGACTATTCTAAGCTGAAGAAGGAAGAAAGGACTTTACAAGGGTAGGCACCTAACAGCGGTGAAGCAGGCCGGGTTAGGCGGCGTACTGCGGCAGAATAGTGGGTCCAACGGAGCCGGATCTCAGTAACTGCTCCGGCGAAGCCGGAGATATCAATCCGGGCTCTAGCCCGTGACACTATTTAATTAATATTATTTCTAGCTAACTTAATCTTATTATAAAGTTATAAATATTTTAATCAAACTTTAAAGAGAATAGCTTTATATAAAATATAAATTTTAATAGTTTAGTTATTAACTATAGTTTATTTCTTTTAAGTTTTTGAGAAGTAGAGATTTTACTATTAAAGTTAAAATATTAATTAACTAAGGTTTTACTAAGCGCTTACTAATAGCCCTACTTAGTAATCCTTATTTAATATAACCAGTAAATCTTACTTTGAAAGATATTAAAGAGGATGACTTTATTTTAAGTAATATATATATTCTTTTAAACTCTTTAATACTTTTTAACCATTAGCTTTTAATATTATATAAATAAAGGTAGGATATTTAAACTTTAAGCATATAAGTATACTATCTTTACTAGCTTTAGTATAGGTTCTTAGGCTTTCTTCTAGTTTAGCTGCTTAATAACTAGGAAGTAGTGGAGATCGCCTAGCTAGCTGGGAACGGCCTGTGATTGCTGGAGAAAATGATCCCGACTGACGAGCACCGGCTCACGATCACTAAGCATCTGGAGACCAACTCCCAGCTTAAAAGCACTACAAGCCGGATTTTCTCTGTTTGTAGGAAGCTTCTGAAAGCGACCTAAGGTCTGTCTGGTGCTGAATCGAACATCCACTGGAGCAGCTCGACTCCCACTGAGAGGTGCATCACCATGGCATCCGTTAGAGATGGAGCTGTCTTCTCCAACCCTGTGATTCCGGGCTTCAATCCAGACCCGACTGTATGCGTCGTTCCAGCCACAAACTCCACTCCAACGACGTTCTTCCTGTCCACCTCAACTTTCGAGTACTTCCCTGGATGCGCCATCTACTCGTCCACAGATCTGATCAATTGGAAACATATTGGTCATGCACTTACACGCCGAAGTCAAATTGAGATGCGAACAGTTGAGCCTGGTGCAGGTAGCTGGGCAAGCACTCTGCGCTATCGGCCGAAGGAAAAGCGCTGGTACTTGGCTAATGGTCTTTTTCAGAGATATCGACCGACAAGCGACGTGAGATCCTCTGTTATCACTGGCGGCGGCTCATCTGATTCATTCACTCGTAGGAACGCATCTTCCCAAGGGGCTTCTATGTTTGGACGGATAACATCTGGGATGACAACGCCTGGTCAAACCCTGTTTACTTTGACAACCCTGGATTCGATCAGGATGTGAGTCCCAGTCCCCGACATTGGTACGTTGTCTCTGACCAGGAGCCCAGCTGTTCTGGGATGACGACGACAAGGTTTATCTCTCTACCACAATGCGTATGAGCAGGCGAACGCCGGGACTGAAAATGAAAGACTTCGCAATCCACATCTCGGAGATCGACATCACTACGGGGAGGACACTCACACCCCCTCAAGTCATCCGTGAGTCTCCGCACGGAATAGCTGAAGGTTCCCACATCGTTCGCAAGGGGAGGTACTGCTACCTGTTCACTGCCGAGGGCGGCACCGAAGCGGGCCACCAGGAATGGGTTTTCAGGAGTGACATCGGCCCATACGGTCCATGGGAGGGGCAAGGACAGGCTTTGTGGTACAACGGCCCCGAAGAAGAGGTACAGAGAACCGGTCACTGCGACATATTTGAGGACGGTGATGGCAGATGGTGGGCGGTGATGCTAGGTGTTCGGCCCGTGAAGTCCGAGGGCAAGTATATCGAGCCCCAGATGGGCCGTGAGACATTCCTCGTTCGGGTCGATTGGGTAGACGACTGGCCCATATTCAACCAGGGTCGCAATATCACTCTCCGAACTGTCGGCAGGGAGCACGTCCAGAAAGCACCAGTGGCAAACGCAGTCGGGGTGAGATGGAGGGCGGACCTATCAAAGTCTAGCCTCGAGCTTGGTTGGTACCATAAGAGTATGTGGTGTGCATCAATCGCACTGGAGTGCCGCAGTTGACATATTTAGACACACCTATAAAGCCTTGCTACAGCCTCACTGAGCGTCCGGGGTATCTCAGGTTATTCGGAAACTGTTTCGACCTCAACAGCCCAGAGTCTCCTGCGATGTTGCTCAGGAAACAGACGTCATACAACGAGTCGTTCAGGGCGGAGATGATTTTCAAACCCAGCAGAGCAGGATATGAGTCTGGCATCACCGTCTGGTGGAGCCAGTATTCATACGCTACCATCGGAATTGCGGCGGTGCGGGAAGATGACGGAAGCCTGGCTGTTCCGACAATTGTGACAAGAGAGCCTACAGGCAAGGTCAGCGAACTCAAGGTACAGAGGCCGGGAGCATCGACACTCGTGGCTGTTGCTAATGACAACAGATTGATTACCCGGTTCTTCGATCCAGGACCTCAGCATGCCCGGGACTGGACTTGGATCACCATGTGCAGCTGGCCATCGCCGCGCAGCCGACCAAATACGAGATGAGTCTTGACATCGGCGGAATTACGGCAAACGTATCGTTCAAATCCGAAGATTTGACCATATATCCTCCTGTGGGTGGAGCATTCTGCGGAGTTATGTTCGGGGTATATTCGTGTGGTCAGAGCGAACCCGTTCTTGATCCTTCCGACTTCACGAACATTGAGATCCTGGAAACGGAAGAACGATGAATGAAATGTCGCAAGGATGGATGGCCTGAGCCCACAGGAACTGGCTCAAACCTAGTATGGGTACTCCATATGGAGTGAAAAATTGAGCAATAGTCTACTCTCATGTCCCTTACCACGCGAATTCAATACAATACAACCTATAAGGTAGAAGAGCAGTTGATATTTTCATGTAATGATCAATATTACGACCGAGGCCTCGACATCGCAACCGTTGCCGTCCGGACTGAGGCTCATTAGTCAGAACATCTGTGGCATCATTCTCACGGAAGTCCTGAACTCTAACATGCTCAGACCTCTACCATTCAGGCCTTTGGTTACCTGTGGGAATAGGGCCGCATTGACCGTCGAGTTGTAGCAGCCACATCATCCGTTTTGCCAGCCAGGGCATATTTCCCAGAAGCTGCTCTGAAGGAGACAAAAGGATACCCACATTGGGCTGTCCATGTCTCCGCCATAGACCCAACCAGCGACGGTCTGCTATACACCCTCACGCGGGCCCTCGACGTGGAACGACCAGACACCTACCCAAAGAACACTCCGATCTCACCATGGCGTCCTTCATCAAGTCAGAACATTACGAGACCTATCCAGGAGTGTCACCAACTCTAGTCCGGGAGGAGTTTTCGGGCAAGACGGTCCTGTTGACCGGAGGTGGCTCAGGAATTGGAACAACCATGGCCTGTTCATTCGCCGAAGCCAACGTGGCCGAGCTCATTCTCATGGGTCGAAATGAGTCTACACTAAGGGACACCGCTGAGAACCTTGCGGCGGAGTTTGTCAATCTGAGGGTATCAATCCATGTGGGGAGTGTGTCAAACCAGGACGACGTCGCAGCCGCCTTTTCCAAAATGGAACGGTCTCCAGACATACTGGTCAACAATGCCGGATACCTCCCGGAGCCAGATATTTTTGTCGACGCGGATTTGAAAGACTGGTGGCAGGCGTTTGAGACCAACGTCTTCGGTACAGCTGTTGTCACACAGGCTTACCTCCGACACCGCAGAGGACACAGGGCCAGCACTCCGGGTGTCATAATCAATATCAATACCAGAGCGGCGCACGATACAAGCATGCCTGGCCTGAGTGGCTACTCATCGAGCAAAGCGGCGATTCTGCGGATGGCGGAAGTCATCGCCATCGAAATACCAGCGTCAGAGGCGCGCGTCATCTCACTCCATCCCGGGGCGGTGCAGTCGGCCATGCTAACCAAGTCCAAGCTGAACAGATCCCAAACTGATGTGAAGCTTGCAGCGGACTTCGTGGTATGGGCAGCCTCAGAGAAGGCTGCGTTTCTGAACGGGCGATTCGTGTGGGTGAACTGGGACGTAGACGAGTTGGTCTCGTGGAAAGACATGATTATCGAGAGGGACCTTCTGAAGACCTGTCTCAAAGAGACGTAAGGAAATGGATGGCTCATTCGAGGAAGCCATGAATTACGGACGAGGCACGTAGCTGGGCGAAAGTGGTGATGTCGGGAGAAACTAGCTGGAGAAGGGCTGGGCGGCAAGGCTGCATAGACCACTACGGCACCTGCGGGCAGGTGCCATCACAAGTCTAGCTACCGGAGCTGAAATTTGATGTGCGACTTTGAATGGAATAATGGCGAGATGCTTCGCCAAGGGCTTGACACGGAGGAACTGCCTTGGCTGCACTAGTCGGAAGAGCCTTTCCGGTGAGGCGGGGATCGCACCGGCTTGTCGGATTATCCTCGGTATGACATAAGCAGACACCTACCCAAATGACGTCTGCATGGTGTGACTGGTGCTCAGCCCCAGTAACTCAGCCCCCTGGATTAGCCACGGCAGTCATTACTGTTGCTTGCGTGTTCATCAAAACAACGCCCGCTGCAAGAAGGACTTGAAGCTGGTCGAATTTGAGAAAGACCATTGCAAAAATCCGTTTACTCTGCCTTTACCTACCTTCGAACCCATCGCCTCCGAACTTTCCGATCATGTCTCGTTTCTCCCGCTACGACACGGACGAAGAACGGCTGCCCGACGGCATGCAGCGAGTGGGCTACGATGCGGACACGCAGATATACACATACCGTGATGCAGACGGCAGCTACTGGGAGGGTGCCCCAGGCAACGAATACGGCCAGTTGACGCAGGTTTCGAATGGTGGACGACCCTCGCGCCACGAGCCCATCGACGCTGCCCTCAGACACCACATGTGGGAAGAGGAGAGAAGGAATTGGCGACAGGGCTGGCAACCGTTGCTCAACTTCTTCCTTATCATCGGGCTATTCCTCATGTTGCTTACCTGGTGGCTTTACCGGACGCCTTCGGAGCATTTGCCTCAGTGTGGTGGACAGGCGGTACCGTACAAGATCCATAAAGGTGATACGTGCTGGGCTATTGCAGAGAAACACAAGATGAGAGTGGAGGATCTGGTCAAGGCCAATAACAAGCTCAACTGCGACAAGCTGCAGATTGGGAGCTCAATATGTGTGCCATCGGTGATATAGACGGCGAGTATTGACTGGCGAGGATTGGATGCGCAGTGCTATTGGATACCCGGTCGGAAGAGTATGTGCATATATCTCGAGCCTTATCTTCTCTCCTGATTCTTCTCTCCTGATTCGAAATGGGTTGGATACCACAGGACGGCTCTGAGGCTGGGCCTGAGATTGGCTGTCGGAGGGAAAACGAATGGTGGGCCGAGGGCACTCAATAGATTGTGCAATTGTGAGGGATAGCAGCGGTGTTCAAAGTATCCGAATGGCCGGAGTTCACGATTGCTTCGCAAGACTTCTTTCGGCTCATGCATGGTGAAAGTGATGCTGGGACTACTATCTTGGTTGAGGCTCTGAAAGTCTACGACTCCACTTCACATGCAAGAGAACAAGGTATCTGGCACTTGGTGTGTGTTGACTCAACATCGTGAGATGAGCCAGACCTGATGCCTGGCACGCCATAGGGCGGGGTTTCTGCCACCTGACCCCATTCGGCGCGGGCTGGGCGACGATCCAACGCAAGCTATCTACCTTCCCGGAGGTACCGGCACATACCCGGGCCCACTCTCCAATACTTCCATCGGTTAAAGTACCACTGCCACTGCATGCTGCGTCCAACCCATATGTGTACTTTGGTCGGGTAACTAGAAGACAAATGTGGCAGGTCAGGTAGGGTAGGAGTCGTTTAATGCACTGATCTTTGCGGTCGCCGTCAAGAGTCACCGCCGCAGACCCTCCCTCATTGCGCGAATGTGCCCTCAGGAATTGGAGGCATATACTCAGCATCAAAGTGCACAAGCTGGGACTGCGTCTTGCTTTCCGATTGATTGTGAGTCCACGTCGTCAGCATCAGCGACACTACCAGGCGGGTGGACCCTGAGGGGGGCGGGAGGTGCGGTGCCCAGTGTCTCCCGCTGTGCCGCTGCACCCAGCTGTGGTGTGGGCGCGGGTATCGGGACCACTGGGGGGCGCGCTGGGGATCCTGTGCGCCTTCGAGGTTTAGCGCTGTTTTCCCCGGAATTACAGCGTCTGGGGAAGTGGGTTTCAGGCGGGTCCCCTGTTGCTCATCGCCCCACAGTGGTCGTGTGTTTGCGCCGGCGTGCCTTCTCCCTGCCCGTCTTTGTTTTTATTGGCTGCAGCCGGCTCACCTCAGCACACCGACACCTTCAGAGTCCAGAGGAGAGCGGCATGTCATTCATGCAATTGGAAGACTGTTTTCAGCACGTCGCCTCGGACCTTCCTGGCCTGGATGGTTCGTGTGGGGTGGCCTCCTGCTGCCTCCATTGCGGGCGCTTTGCACTTTGGGGAGACACATCAAGGTCCTCTCGGAAGGTTGTGTTTGTTTCCATTCTAGCACTCGACCCGTCTATCTAATTACCTTATCTAGGTAGGTAGGGAGACGGGTCGACTCGAGCTCGAACGAGAACCCACGGCAATGGCCAGTTTGGACAACATTATGGTGCTGCAGAGGTGGTACACCGCCAGGAGGTACACGCCGGTCAACGGTATCCGAATCGCTATCGACCAGGCCATGCTTGCGTCACTGATCTGCCCACACTCATGTCTGTAGCGTTGCACCAGGCGACTGACCTGCCCCTACCTACACAAGCGCAGACAAAGGCATCGCCCCTGGTTTGCTTTTCGACTGGGTGTGCGTGCGTCTCCTCGCTTTGCTTGGTTTCCCTCGTTTGGACTCACCATACTCTCCTTGCCCCTCTTCCCCTCGCCTCCTCGTTGGCCTGCGACGTATGGCTGGCAGTCCGCGTGATGATCTGGCTTACCCCGCACGCTCAAGACGGGTAGATGTCGAGGCGCTGCCCCTGAATCCGAGATTCCTTAAAGAGGACGCCATCTGCCTCGTAGCTTTTCCCCATGGACTCCCGCCGTGCGACATGTCTTCATCCATCTAATCATCTCTTCCATCTTTCAGACTCATTCAACCGCTGCATCCATTTACTTCGAGAAACGCATCAACCAACGCTGAGCCAACTGCAACGCTTACAACACCTCAACCTCTTTCGACCAGCCGTAGTACTTAGGAGCCTATTATTATTATCCTTTTTACGCGAAACACATCGAAAGGTACGAACAGCGTGGCTTTCCTTGGTGCATCCGTCGACTCTACATCGTCGAATTTGTCACCCACTACCCGCTATACACTGTACCAACGCCCGCCTGTCCTTTTGGCTTGGTTTTTAATTCGACTTCATTTCCTGCAGATTTCACAATGGCTCCGCGTATTCCTGCCGCAAAGTCCACCGAGACTCTCTGCTACGGTGTCGCCACTGTCGGTGCCTTTCTCCCCATCTACCTCATGCTGCCCGGCGCTGAGCAGCGTCTCGCCATGCAGACGACAAAGTGGGCTCCTCGCTGGGAGCGAAACATCTCGTACTTCACCCCGGCTGCTGAGAGAGGCATCAAGCGCGTTGAACCCCCTGTCTCCCGCATCGTCAAGCGCATCGATGACAGGCTACCTCTCGAGAAGATGGCCAAGGGCATTGACAAGCGCATCAAGAACGGAATCGAGCGCTTTAACAACACCAAGTAGGAATCTAAACATGTTGGTGAAAGGGTGGCCACGCAGAAGTCAACCCAAAGACTGTCTGTGTATATGCATGTGGGGAAAGGAACGGTAGAGACACCGGTGAGGGAAAGGACGATACCACATCAAGCTCTAGAGATACAAAGGATGCATTAGAGATCTCATAAAAATCTCGGCAACAAGTAGAGAAACAAACAAGAAAAAGGTCAAACACTCACCCGCTCTCTCTTTTCTGGTTTCGCGGAGAGCCCGGCGTAATTGGATTGAATTGACGGCAACGCCCAGTCCCACCGCATACCGTATGCCGCCGTAGGGAGCCGTAGTTTCATGGATTGACTGTGGGCATGGATACTTGCATTTCACTGCTACATCAATCTGCAGATGATCAGGCCATGATGAACAACTTGGACGGAGGGTGTCTCACTTACCCGAGCGGGGTTTCCCTTGATCCCCAATTATTTTTCTCCTCCACCGCGCCATTGCTCGAAGGTTAGCACTGCATTGTTGTCGGTAAAGGAGAGGAAAACGAAGCGGTATACAGGGGAACATGCAGCACCCAATTGGGCCGTTTGCAATTACGCAGACTCTCAAGCGAACTGCCATCGCATCCTGGTGGCACCATCCTCAGCTCGATAGCATGCGTCCAGGCCGTTCGGTACTGCAAAAGTCTCTCGACAATTGCCATGCAACACCTTGAGGGATGACCAGATCGACGCGATCTCGTTTCATTTATGACCCTGGCCTCCCGCTGTCGTTTCGTTGCAACTCTTTGGCAATACTGGGCCTGTACGCACTTGCATATAGGGTCAAATCCCCAAAGAGACGCCAGAAGCCCTGGTGTTCGATTCTGGATGCGCAATGGCGCCCTCGTGGAGACGCTGAAAGCAGGTGTTCACCCCCGACCGATGATACGGCATCTCCGTAGGTAGAAACTTCTGTGCCTTAGTTGGGCGACCGCGGTATAAATTGGTTTTGCCGTCCTGCCTTCAAATTTCGGAATCGCCAAAGCCCAAGAGCAGCCTAGTCGAGGGCCAATCGAAATATCGATGAGCGATGGCCACTGGCGGCGTCGCTAAGACAAGAGGTGTAGAAAGCCACTTGAATTCTGCTCAGGCAAGCACTTCCGGTGCTGGTCTTTGACCGAGATGTAGTAGAGAGATGCTGAGTAATGCCAGACCTCCTCGGTCACCGTCAGCCCATGTACCGAGCAAAGTTGTGAGTATCTCTCAATCATCATGACAAGATCCCTCACCAACTAGGCTATCGAGGCTCTACACCTTTTCAAGTCAGTACACCTAAGGTGCGAAGCGGAGAATCTACCCAGTACCAACCATTGTGCCACCACTTGCCGGCAGGTACCGTCAACTGGTCGACAAGCATTCCGCGCTGGACTGGGCCCGACGAGGGTGAGCGGGAAAAGCCTCACAAACATGACCTTACCAGCTAATATCAAACAACGGTCCGGTAGCCGGCCCCCTTGTATGGGACTCACGACGTTCCCAGCCATGCATCGTGGAGGGCCTGCTGGAGATGCTGGGAGCGAGAACCAGAGTCCAACGCCGGCAGCACGTGCGACTGCCTGGGCTATTTCCTCGTTGCCAAATGCCCACAGCTGTAC
The DNA here is from genome assembly GCA_026319125.1 of Colletotrichum noveboracense. Classification (NCBI taxonomy): domain Eukaryota; kingdom Fungi; phylum Ascomycota; class Sordariomycetes; order Glomerellales; family Glomerellaceae; genus Colletotrichum; species Colletotrichum noveboracense. The sequence continues at coordinate 12,990 of JANUHK010000409.1, read as the reverse complement.
GTTCTCGTGTATATGCTCGTCCAGCATGTGGTTATCTGAGCTGGAGGAGTCCCCAACTAGGATAGCACGTCGTTGACATTGACTTCCTCAAGCGTGAAGACCTTGGAAGCTCCTGACGGAAAAACCTGATCCACCTAGGTAAGGTACCTACTGCTGCCCAGTGTCCGATAAGCACGGCACCACCTGCCGCCAGCTGCGTCCACGGATCTAGGTGTCCAGTTTGATGTCAGCGACATTTCTGGCTTGACGATAATCTCTAATGCATGAACCTTCACGACGCGAACGCGCTCTTGCACGAGCTAGAGTCGCATTCTGCGCCCCTAATGCCGATCTGTTGACGGCGCAATTCAATTAACGGCACCACATCCCTGTCCATTCTTCTCCGTACAGCGAGATGACTCTTCAAGACCGAATGCGAGTCGAAAAAAAAATTGTCGACCTACACCTACCGCGCTTTGAAACGAAACATTGCCGGCAACCGTGTAATCTTTCAGCTATTGTAACGATATTCTCACCATGGCTTTAATGACTCTCTCTCGATCACTTACGAGCACCGCCTGGCGTGTTTTTGCCGCCCAGACCCCGCGTCGCGCGGGGCTCCTAGCGGAACGATGCTATACGACTCGCACGAAGACGGCCACGACTTCCACGACCACGACGGTCGCTGTCCCGAAGACCACCGCGGCTGCAGCGGCAGCCAAGAAGACGACGACGACAACGAAGAAAAGTGTCAGCACTGCGGCTGCCGCGACGAAGAAGCCCATTACCACAGTCGCCGCGGCCTCCAAGACAAGCGCTGCTGCTACAGCGCCCAAGACCGCCACGTCCACGAGCACAGCTGCGAAAGCCACGAAGGTTGTGAAGAAGACGACTGCACCCGCTGCCAACCTGACTACGAAGACGGCGACGAGGACGGCGGCGAAGACTACGACTGCAACATCCGCGATTGCGCCCAAGAAGGCGATCGCCGCGAAAACAGCCACGGCTGCGAAGGTCACTACCTCGAAGCCCGCCGCCGTTACAACAAAGCCCAAGATCGCCACGTCTGTGGCCGCTGCAGCAACATCGGTTAAGACAACTGCTAAGACACCCTCGGCCCCTACAACGGCGGCACCTATCGCAAACCCCACCGTTCCGTCCGCGTCAACGATGTCTAAGACTGCCCCGACAGCAATTCCCACGCCGGTCGCGCACAATATTACGCCTACAATTGCCCCCGCGCGGCCTGAAGCTCGTCAGACCACTCTGCCATCTTCCGCGGCGACGGAGACCCCAAAAACACCGGCTCCAGGCAGCAAAGAATACCGTAAAGCGTACGGCTCGGCGGCGAGGAAGTGGACCGCTACCATGGTCGCCATGCCCATCCTTCTCGTCACTTCATACTTCCTCTTCGATAGGCGTTAGTGTTATCCCTTCTCCAGCTAAGGAATGCCAGGTTATTGACTGACGTTGATGTAGTCGCTCTGGGGCACGAACCCAAAGTAATGCCGGATTTTGACAAAGCGAAGAAGCAGAACGCAGAACAGGCGGAAGCCGAGACGGCCTAGAATCCGGCTCAATTATAATGGTCTTAAATACCCACTACCACTTCACCTCTCCGACCAGATGGCTTCTTCTGCGACCCCGTCTCGACTCCATGCGATGTATGTATTCGTTGGTCGCCTATGTTCTGGTTCCCCAAACCTGTGACCCCGCGTGGCAGCTCGATGAGGCGAAATTTCGTGGAAGTTTGACTGCCGAACCATCTACTGCATGTGTCCCGGCGATCATGCTTGGGTGTTCGTCTGTGAGGTTGGCTCAATACCTCGAATGAACCATTCCCTTGTCTTCCAACTACCAAGAGTTCTTAAGTGCAAGGTGGACGGCCAACCCCATGAGTGCAACAACGCACACGCCACCGACAACTATACCAGCAACGGCCCCTCCGCTGACGTACCCTGTGTTTGGCGTGCTGGTTTTCTCTGCAAACACCCCAGCGCCCAACAAACTCCATACCAATAGCAGTGGCAAGATTGTGCTGACCATGATGTCTTCTGGAGCTCGGGAATTGTGAAAGTTGTGTCTTCTAAAGCTTCCGTGTCCGCACTTACGGTCGTTTGTGTGTGGCTTTATACGAGCGGTGACGAGACCATTGCTCTTTTCTGATTCACGACGTGCAGTAAGCATCAGACGAGCCCCTCGTCGATTGTCAAGACATACCTGGGAAGTCACCGCCTTTGATTCATCACCCAGTGAACGTCACGATTAAGGTGAAGGAAAGAAGCAGATTGATGCAATGTCTGGTGCATAAACAGAACGCTATGTAAGTTGCTCGCTCACAGCTAGTATTGTGTCATCACTGAAATTGCTCAGAAGCAGTAGTTCTCTCCAACACAACATCCATCATAGGCGGGCCATCTCTTTAGCCAGCCCAGGCTCAGCGTCCTCCGGCTTGCCACTGAAAGAAACAAGACTTCTACCCTTAACCGATCCGCTCCTAGTCAGAATCTTTCGCTTTCCGGCGGTGGTCAGGGGTGGATCATCATCCTTGTCTCTGATGTAGTATGCCCAGTCCGAGGTGTCATCAAGCTCCGTCTGAGAGTACCCATTGCCCAACCACGAAAAGCGATTGCCGGCGTACTTCACGTCGAGGTCGTCAAATCGAACTTCCTTGATAGCTTCAATGTAATGAAGTGTCGAGCCGGGCCACAACGCCACAACAGGCCCATCGGCCCGCGGCTTGTACCACGAACGGCACGGGTCTGTCCATACCGTCTTGGTCATGAACCACTCTTTGTACTCGACAAAGTCCCGCACAGCCTCCTCCTTCGCAGCGAACTCGACAATGTTGTTGGTCTGGTACCGATCCACAATCTTGAGCATCCAGTCGGCCTGTGCCTCTATTGCGGACAGAACGGGGCCGTTGCCTATGGGGCAGTTGGGGCCAAGCATATGGAAGTAATTGGGGAAGCCAGACGCGGCCATTCCAAAATACGATTCCGGATTGACGGCCCATTTATCTTGGAGGTTCTCACCCGATGGAGCGACAACGGGGAAGCGCGGCTTGAAGGATGTATCGAAACCGGTGGCGCAGATGAGAATGTCTACAGGGTACTCTTGGCCGTTGTCACTGACGCACCCGCGCTCAGTTACCTCGGTGATCTCGCCGTATACCACTTCGACATTGGGCTTTGTGAGAGACTCAAGGTAGTTCACACCAGGGGTGAGACGGCGGCAGCCAACGCTCCACTCGGGGATGAGTTTGTCTTCGAGGTAGGGGCTGTTGAGCTTTTCCTTCATCTGCTGAAGCATGTAGGCGTGCGTCTCCTGATTGATCTTATTGTTCTTCAGAAAGATCCCGAACTGCCCGTTGAGGCCAGATTCAATGTTTTTGCGATATTCCATCAACGCTCCAGGCTTCTCGCGGAAATCTTTCAGCTCCTCGGGGCTGAACTGGTGCTGCTCGAGTCCTTGGACAGGAGACACCCACGTCGGTTCGCGAATGAAGGTCGTCACCTTGTGACACTTGTCGCGTATTGCGGGCAGTACCTGGATACCCGAGGATCCATTGCCGATGAGGCCGACATGCTTGCCTTCCAAGGAGACGGAGTCATCCCAATTGGCTGTGTGCAGGAGGGTGCCTTTGTACTTGTCAAGTCCAGGGATGGCAGGCCACTTCCAGTTGTTCAGGATGCCGCCAGCATTGACGAGGACGTCGCAATGGTCGACGACAGTGGTGTTCGTCTGCGTATCCTTCACGTGGACATCATAGCCCCCCTCCTTGGAGTTCCAAAATGCCCCTACTACTTGGTGCTGCAGCTTGATATACTGGTCCAGCGAGTACTTCCTTGCAAAGCTCTCGAAATACTCTCGAATCTCTGGCGCCGGCGGGTATACGGCTGACCAGTCCAGCTTAGGCTCGAAACTCCAGGTGTAATTGTGCGAAGGTACATCGCAGGCACAGCTGGGGAACGTCCAGAGTTAGTTGATACGTCAAAAGGCAATGATGAGAGTTGCCAAACCCTGGATATCTGTTTTCAAACCATGTACCACTGACTGCCTGGTTCTTTTCGTAGCATACTAAGGAGTAGTTGTGGAAGTGTTTCTGCAGCTTGTACGCCATCAACAAGCCGGAGGCGCCGGCGCCCACGCAAATCACCCGAACATGGCGTTCGCTATGAATGGGTGCCGATAGCCGTCTAGTCGCATCCCGATCTCCGGGTTGCGCGGTCTGAGGGAGCAAGAAGTCTCCCATGGTTGAACCACCTTTCGGCGAGTGAGCGTGACGGGAGTCGACAAAACGGAAGATGCCAAGGCGAACGAAAACTGACAGAAGTCAAAGAAAGAAGTTTGATGGATCGGAGCATGGTCTGTTAAAGGACGGCGAGACTAAGGGTTAGCTGGATGGTTGCTGATATAGGTCATCTGGGAGGTTCGGCATCGCATATCCCAACGTTGTGACCGACGATTGCACAACATTTTCCGGCAGAGAACGCAATAAAGCCAGTGGTATCTGGAAGAGTAACATTCTCGGCCTCTCAGATCCTCGACGCAACGAAAGAACCGAGAGAAACTACGGAACATGACCCACAAACGGTTTCCAAACAGACGGAGTGGACCACTTGTCCTGGGCGGGGCTGCTGGGCGGTCTGGAGGACGGCCGATTGCATGGCCTGCCGCATGTGTGCGGGCTCACTTGGGCGTGTGACTGGAGTGTGAGTAGCAGGTTGGATTCGCCGCCATCGGCATTGGTAGCGATCTCAACCATCTCGAGTCAGGGGATCTCGTGAGAGAGCACGGCTCTGGTCAGGCCAACAAGCCACCATGACTCAGTGGGAACGAGACTTGGAGTGAAAACAAGTCATGTTTGAGGTGATGGCACCGCTTGGGCCAAGATTCCCAGAGACCAGACGAAGGCCCCAAGGCTTAACTTTGGCCGATTGGCATTCCGAACCCACAGTAGCAACTGCAGGCCTACCGCATTAAGATCCTACCGTTAATGCCACCGGTATGATTGGGAGACTTTGACAAGGCGGCAACACTTGATGGCATGGATGAGATGTTCCTCGGCAGTTCAAAAGGGGGTGGTTGTAGTAGAATGCATGGCGGCTTCCCGGGATAGAATGTTTATCCCGTAGCGTGGCACGCGACGATGAAGCCAGGTTGCTGGAGATAGAAACCCCGGGCCTGGTCCCCGTCGCTTTAGTGATTGACTTTCGTGAGACTGTCGTCGAGGATGCGGATGAAGAGGTGCGGAGCCGGCAGAGCGGGGGCGGCGAGTCTTGGGCTGGGCAGCAAAAGCAACGGGACGCAGCCGGGAAACCTCAACCGGAGGAGCTCGGGCCAATATGGAGAGGCGATGGACACTTGACGTAGTAATCAACATTGGATGCTACCCGTTGGTTCCAATGCACATCCCATGTCAGATAGGCGATGAGTTCAGACGGGGTACGGGGTCCGTCATGCTGCTAAATCCGAATCTCGCCTTCGGTGAGGGGTCGCATGTCGCAGCTGCCCGTTGAGTTACCTAACATCAACGTTGACGACCGAGGCGACGAGTTGCTTCCCCGGGCGATCTAGCTGCTCGTGAGGGTTGCTGCCTGGGTTTGACGGCTGGTATTTACAGGTCTTTCATCAAGCAAGAGCTAGTGTCTGCACGTAATCAATACCCAACGCACCGTCTGAAGGTTGATGGTAGCGTCTTGACGATTATTGGCAAGGTTCTAGACAAAACACGTCGCTATGCGTGGGGTTACACAAAGATCTTGCTGTGTCCCTGGAAGCTTAGGAACACAGATATTCTACAACCTTGCTTTGGCGCTCTTCGTATCTGCCAGTGCCGCAGCATCCCTCTTGGACCATTCCCGCATAGTCTTCCTCTGAATCTTGCCGCTTGCAAGTTTGGGCACTTCGTCCACAAACGCAACGCCGCCCGCTAACCATTTATGCTTGGAAACCCGGGGCTTGACCCACTCCTGTATGTCTTCGGGCTTGACTTTGCCCCTGGACGCCTCTTGTACCGCCACGTAAGCCTTCGGCCATTCGTTGCCATCGCTGATTCGCGTTAATGTTGTTTCAAAGCTTCAGGAGACCTTATTCGGACGTACATGACAATTCCAACGACGGCCGCATCTGCTATGTGCTCATTTTCGAGAAGAACGGCCTCCAATTCTGCAGGAGCGACCTGCAAAGCATTGACTTTGATGAGCTCCTACTTTCATGTCAGACTGAACACCGGATGAGATCCTCCAAGCCATGGTAACACTTACCTTTTTGCGGTCTACAATCCAAAAGTAGCCATCTTTATTACATATGGCGATGTCACCCGTCTTTAGCCAACCCTCGCTGTCCAGCGCCTCTTTCGTGGCAGCCTCATTTCGCCAGTAGCCCAGGCACACATTCGGTCCACGAACACACAGCTCGCCCGGCAGACCAAAGGCTACCTCTCTGCCTTCTTCATCAACCAACTTGCATTCGCAATTGGGATCGAGCCTGCCGACGCTGCCTGTATCATCTCTGATGCCGCCAGGCACATGGATAGCGCCGCACGTCACCTCCGTCATGCCCCAACCCTGATTTATCTGAATTTTGAACCTCCGTTGGCACTCATTCTGAAGCTCTCGGGACAATGGGGCTGCTCCGCAAAGCACCTCATTCACGCTCGAGAGGTCGTAGCGAGCCGTCTCAGGCCGCTTAGAGAGCATGACCAGTATTGGTGGCGCTACCTGCAGGCTGGTAATTCTATACTTGCCGATTGCGAACAGGAAGTCTTCATATCTGAACTCCTTCATAATGTAGACGGGGACATGGAGTTTGACGGCCATGAGTATGACGTAGAGCTGACCATAGGCATGGTATAGTGGAAGAAAGCCAACCCATCTCTCCTGAGGGCGTGCTTCAAAGGCGTAGGGTTTCTCTGCGTATCGCATGAATATTGTTTGTTCGACATTGGCGATGAGATTGTGGTGCGACACGCACACTCCTTTGGGAAGACCGGTTGTCCCGGAGCTGTAATTGATCGTGGCCACAGTCTTGGTAGACTCTTCAGGACTCAGCTCCGGCCATTGATACGAGTCCGCCTCCGTTGGCGTCCCAATCATGTGCCTCCAGTCGGGAATGCCACGCCTGGTCTCGTTCTCGGCGTCAGAGAATTGAAAAATGCGGCTTTTTGGGACTCCGGCTTTGGCTGCTGCCTCAAGCACCTGTTCGAGGTGATTGGGATGTGCTAGGATGAGCTTGGCGGTGGTGTTGGTCATCTGGTGAACGAGTTCTTTCAGATGTCAGCTCATGCCCCTTTCCGCGTAAAGGGGAGACCCACCAGACACTGTGTAAGCCGGGTTGGCACCACTGAAGACGCATCCCACCCCTACGATCCCAAGGTATGCAGCAGGCACATATATCTGGTTTGGAGTGCAAATCATGACAACATCTCCGCGCCGGAGGCCTAGTCGTTCTAGGCCGAAGGAGAGGCGTTTTACCCACTGTTCCATTTGTCTGGGGGAGAGGCTGATACCCTCATCTTTGCAGTCGATCCACAGGGGCTCGTCCGATAACACCCCATCACGAGGGAACAAATACGACAGTAGGTTTGTCTTGGGCAATTCCAAAGATGGGTAAGGTGACGTGATGACCATGTTGAATCGGTGCTTGCTCTGAGGAATCGAAAACCAGACCTTGAAAAGAACTGAATGGCGATAACAAAGTTGCCGGGGGGCGGGCTTGTGCGTCTTCAATTGAGGGAGCTGGTTGACGGTCTGTGTTTGTTTCACCTGATAAGGAAGGGAATTGGGAATTATCATGATGCTAGAGAGACGGCGTTAGCATGGCAAGCCGTCATCTTGGCCGTGTGCTCCCTCGGATGGCGTCGGTAGCGGGATTGCGGGGTAGTAAGGTAGTTGGGGAAGTCTGGGGTAGCTACCCCTAGATCCTCCTGGGTACTTGGGGAGCTCCCTTGGGATAAACCCGACGTGGCCGATGCTAACCACGGAAAAAGCTCTGGCAAGCCGAAGAGCACCGCATGTTTGGAGGCCCCATGCTGACAGACCTCATAATGCGAGGGTCTTGACCGTGAGAGTGCCTGGGCGATCACCCTTGTCTCTATCCAGAGACGCATGCTCGTTCGCTCTCTTCTCAAGCCCTTCAATCTGCAGAGACTTTGTTCCCAAAAATCATGTCCGAACTCAAGAACCTTAGATCCGCCTTCTCCCTCGAAGGGAAGACGGCGCTGGTCACAGGCGGATCTCGCGGCCTTGGCCTCCACATGGCCACAGCATTCCTCCTTGCGGGATGCTCTCAGGTCGTGATCACGGCTCGAAAACGCGGCGGCGATCAAGGCATTGACCAGGCAGTTGAGAAACTGAACAAAATTCCGGGAATTGAAGGGAAGGCGACAGGCATAGCCGCCAATGTGGCTGACTCGCAGGACATCGTTCGATTGACTGGTGAGGTCAAGGACATTGTTGGTCGCAAAGGCCTGAACATTCTGGTGTGCAACGCCGGAGCAGCCTGGGGATCCAAGTTTGAAGATGCTCCGCCAAGCAGCTCAGTCAAAATCCTAGACCTCAATGTGCGAGGCGTGTTCGAGCTGGTGCAAAAGTGAGAGCGAAGAATCGGTCGACGAAGCCGGACCGGGTTGCTGACATGGCGACAGGTCGCTTCCGCTGCTCGAATTAGCGGCGTCGAAAGAAGATCCGGCTCGGGTGCTGATTGTCAGTTCGACGGCGGGTAACAATGTGCCGCATGTAGGGGAGCACGGCACTATCATGTATTCCACTTCCAAGGCGGCTGCGAATGTGAGTCGGGTATCTCATCTGACCACGATGAACTTTGCTGATGTGTGATTGCCGCAGCATCTCGGTCGCAACCTGGCGGTTGAGCTCGGGCCGAGAAACATCACGTCCAACATCATCGCGCCCGGCTTCTTCCCATCGAAGCTGGCGCAGGGCCTCATTAGCAATCTGGGCGGGGTGGAAGAGCTCAGCAAGGACAATCCTCTGGGCAGATTGGGTGAGCCCGATGACATAGCAGGCGTGGCAGTCTTTCTCTGCTCGCCTGCGGGCAAGTACGTGTGAGTATTCGTGCCCCTTCTGGCGATGGATGACAAGATTCGGACGGGCAGAAGAAGCTGATGGATGCTTAACAGAAACGGCGTCGACATTCCGGTTGACGGAGGTGCACGATTGGCTGCAGGGAGGATGTCCAAGATCTGACCCTAAGTACCTACGGATACCTACCTACCTTCGGGAGGCACCCGCAGCATATTGGAGACGGGAACACGTACCGTAGGTGCCTAGGTAAGGTAGGTAACTGAGGGGTGCGTGGGTTTCTTCAGTTCTGGTCGGTCGGTGCATCTATGGATTTGGCGGGGTCGAGTCGGGCCCAGGGTTGGGATTTAGTCAAGTCAAGTCAAGTCAAGTCAATAGGCTGACTAGGACTAGGCTAGTTAAGTCACCCTATTAACTAAGACTAAGCTAGTTAAGTCACCTTATTAACTAATACTAGGTTAGTTAAATTAAGTTAACTAGCTAGTCAGACTAGTTAACTAGTATAAATTAGTATAAATATTATATAATTATTAATATTAATTAATATTATAGAACTATTAATATAAATAGTTTATAAGTAAGTAGAATAGTATAAATTAAATAAAATAACTTATAACTAAATAAACTATATATATATATATATAAAAATCTAACTAATTAATCTTCTTCTTCTTCTTCTTCTTCTTCTTCTTCTTCTTCTTCTTCTTCTTCTTCTTCTTCTTCTTCTTCTTCTTCTTCTAAGTTATCTAAGAATATCTCTTCTAATTCCTTTAAATCCTTAATTTTCTAATATTTTAATAGGATTAACTCTACTATAATATAAGGGCTTAGTTTATTTCTATTTTTAGTAGCTATATTACTAATAATAGAAAAAACCCGCTCTATAGGAGCAAAAGTAGCTAGAATAGCTAAATACTTTCTAGCTAAAATAGCTAATATAGGATATTTATAACTATTACTTTTCTAGTAAAATAAAGGATTAATTTATAATAAATATTACTAAATATTAGTAAATATTAATAAATATATATAATATTAAATTATATATTGATATTAATAAAATAAGTTATATTTTATCCTAATAGTTTTTTTCGCTAAATAACTAATATATTTAGCTTCTATAGTAGTATTACTACTAATATAAGAGTTATTATTAGAGTTTAAATTATAAAATATATTAAAATCTCATATATCTTTAAAGTCTAAAGAACTATTGTTTTCTATTTTAACTTTAAATTGATATGTTAGTATATAATTAGTAAATTAATATATAATAAATATAATAAATATATATATACTTATAATTTATATTCTCTTTTTAATAAATTAATAATATCCTTTTTAATAGTAAGATAATAGTATAAAAGCTTATTATTTTTAAAATAGTAAACTTTAAATTTAAAATCTGATATTATACTTATAATATAAAGTTTATAAGTATTTAGATTAAAGAAATCTAACTTTTAAGGGAAATATTTAGCTAGTTTAACTATTCCTTTTTTTATACTATTAATTAAAGTAGTATAGTAAGTAGCTTATTAATTATATTAGTTAGTTTATATATATATATAATAATAATAATAATAATAATAATAACTTATTATTTCTATTAATCTCTTTTTTAAAGTAATAAACTTAGAGATTAAATTATCTAGCTTTTTATATATAGTATATATATATAATAACCTTATATTAAGGTTAACATAAAGCTTAGATTATAAGTAAGTATTAAGCTTTAAAAAGACTAAAAATATAAATTCTAAGTCTTTTAAAGCTTTATACTTACTATTAGTAATATAAAATCTTTTAAACTCTAAATTATTAGTATTTCTATAAATATAATCTAAAATAGGTTTAAACTCTATAGTAATAGAAATTATTCTATATATAAAGTTCTACTTAACTTTATAATTTAATATTAATTAATATATATTTTAATAATTTAAGTATATATTATAATAATAACTTATTTATAAAGATAACCTTTTATTAAAATTAAAAAGTAAAATACTTTTATTTTTAGCTCTATTAATACTTTTTAATAAAAAGTATTTTATTTTACCTATATATTTAACTAATATGGTTATATATTAAATTTATTTTATAAAGTCTATTTAATTTAGTTAGTAATTATATATATTAATATTATATATAATATAATAAAATATTTATTACTTAATAAATTTTCTTATAATTCTTTATTTTCTTCTATAGCTAAATTATTATTAATTATACTAATATTACTATTAGTATAATCTAATAATTCCTCTTCTATAGTAGAATTAGATATAAAACTCTATAGTATATCTTATACTACTAAGTTGATTATATATATAATATATCTAATATTATTCTTAAAAAGCTTATTATAAGTTTCCTTATAATTAGCTTTAAAGGATTTAATAAAACTAGTATTATTATATATATTATCTCTAATAAAACTATATATAATTAGTATATATATATATATATATATATATAATTAATAATATAACTAACTTACCTAAAGAAATTATTTATAGTTAAGTTAAGATAAATACTTAAACTATTTATTACTTTTTTATAAAAATAAAGACTAATATAGTATTTAGTAAGGTATTTAAGAACTAAATATATAGTTAGTATAGTATTAATAATAATAATAATAATACTTATATATTATAATAATTTAACAACTTTTTAGAAGAATTAGATTCTATAGTATTAAATAATAAGTTATTTTCTACTATAAAATATAATATCCTTATATAAGCATCTTCTTTTTTAAAATTAGAAATAGTATTACTATAAGGTCTTTCATTACTATCAGTAAAAAAAGACTCTTTAATAGATAATAACGTGGTTCATCATTAAGCGGGACACCATCATCGACCGGGACACTTTTTCCACTCCCTTCGCTATCTAGCTTCAACGCGTATTTTCTTCCACAAAATAATACCTAACGCCTCACAAGAAAGCAGAATTATTCTAGCAATTGAGGCGATTCAATTGAATCCACAATTGAGTATCCGACACGCAGCAACCCTTTACGATATCCTAAAAGCTACCCTACACGCCAGAATGAACGGTTGAACTTCAAAAGCTAATAGCAGGAACGCGCGCCTGAATTTGATGAATACTGAAGAGGAAGCGATTGTTTAATATATTATTGAACTGGACTCCTGAGGATTCTCGCCCCGACAGGCTGATGTGGAAGATATGGCTAATACCCTGCTTTGGAAGCGTGGAGGCTGACTGGTTGGGAAGCGTTAGACAGAACGCTTTATTAAGTAACATCTAAAACTAAAGATATATTTTTCTTGCGTCTATAACTATTAGAGAGGCTTCTGCGAAGATTCTGCGATTATTAAGCTATAGTTCTAACTAGTAGCTAATATGTAATCAAAATACAGCATCTAGGACTGCGATTTCTATAACTTTGATAAAACCAGCTTTATGATGGGTATGATTCGCCCTGGAATAGTGGTAACACGCTCCGACTGGATTGGGAAGCCTAAGAATATCCAGCCTGGCAATTAAGAATGGGCGATAGCGATTTGTTGTGTTAGTGGTAATAGTTACGTAATGCTGCCTTTTTTAGTGGTCTAAGGCTGCTTCCACCTTGCTAGTTAGTACTCTGAGGCTTAGATTCCAGATACCTAGGTGGTTAAGATAACTTCTAATAGATAGATAAATAATGAGACTAGTCTAGAATAGCTTCAGCATTTTGATAAATATATGAAGCTATAACTAAAAGGTATATATTAGATGCTAGTGGTTAATAGCTATAAAAGCTATATTAGCAGTAATTTTGAAGAGTATTATAAAGAGAATAAGATTATAACTTTTTGCTTACCTTCTTATTCATTATATCTTACCCAGCCTCTTAATATTAGGTGTTATAGTATGTTAAAGCTAAGATATAGCTCTCAGATTGAGCACTTTATCAAAGCTTAGATTATATATATCACTAAACTGGAGTTCTTCC
>JANUHK010000408.1:0-22636 GCA_026319125.1 Colletotrichum noveboracense | reverse complement strand
CGCCGGAGCAGTTACCGAGATCCGGCTCCGTTGGACCCACTATTCTGCCGCAGTACGCCGCCTAACCCAGCCTGCTTCACCGCTGTTAGGTGCCTACCCTTGTAAAGTCCTTTCTTCCTTCTTCAGCTTAGAATAGTCAATCGACGGCACCTCTACGCTGAACAAGCCTAGGGGCCAGCCCCTTACACTGAATATGGCTTCGAACAGACACTCCAAACCAACGACACCTTCGGGTCCGGCTTTGGTAGCGTGCTCATACCAGCGGTTGATGGCGTAGTCAAATAGCGGAAAGTCGGTTGCCAGCTCCATGGAGTGCAATGAAGGAGCCGGCCGGGCAGCCAAGTCAACATGAAGAATATATGCGAGAGATGACTGTGCGATGAAAAGATGACCTTCCAGTGGGGCGGTAGAAAATCTTTTCGAATGGTCGGTGAGGCATTCTGTCTCTTGGAGAAATTGTACAACCGAGGAATGTGCAAGTCTAAGCACTGCCCCCCTATGCCACATCGAGCCGCCCTCCATGCTGTTGGAAATCGTCTTGTCGTCGGCAAGAGTGAACGCATTGATGTCTTCCAGAACTTCATCCACCGTCATAAGAAATCTGCATTGCTCAATAATCTTCGGTCGTTGGTTCAGTATCTTTTTGGGCTCGAAATACGGCTTCTGCAGCCAATCGACAGCTACAGTCTGTCGTAGTTCATCCAGTCGCAACGGGCGCCCAGCATAAAGCAGCCAGCATAGCAATGTTTTGAGCTTTGTGATCTCCGAAACCGTCTTAAATCTGGAAAGGATCCGCTCATATGGGTTTGTAAGATCGCTTGGAAGGGCGGCCAAGACTTCGTCGAGCTCATCTTCGCTATCGCATGTCTCAATGGCCATTAATTGCCCAACGGCCCAGCGAAAACTAAGTGCTTGCGTTAGCGTAGGTTGACAGAAGATGAGATAATTTGAATGAGTCGAACATACGATCCCTCCGAATTTGTAGTCAGATGATTTGCAATCTTGTCTCTTTGATCACCATCCCATTGATCAAGGTCAAGTTTCCGAATATGAGACTCTATGTCCTGGTTGACCGACTTTGCGGGGACGTAGACTTTGCCGGTACTCAATTTCTTCAAAGTCGTCTCTGTTTCTCGGGACTGCATTGTATTACTGCTAGCGAGGATCCGAACCCTAGCAAGGTCCCAGCCGCATATCTCCTGAACGAAGGCGCACGTCTTGCTCTGCTCTGCGCACTCATCCAAAGCGTCAATGATGATGTACACCAACGGGACAAGTTTGAGCAAGTCTTTGAAAATTGATGCCAATTGGTCATTCTCAGCATGCTGAACGCCTTCGCCCGCTAATTTGTAATGTTGCTCTGCACAGTCTCTTGTGTGATTGTTGTGCCTCGCAAGCTGAAGCACGAGGTTGCGTAGAAGGTTGTCACATGATTGTGAACGTCGATCGGTTACAGTAAAGAAATGATAGATGACAGCCTTGCTAGAGGATGGATTGCAGGAACTCTGCAATTGCTTGATCGCAGATGAACTTTTGAACTGTTAGATCCGTCATCAAGGCGGGCTTTCGGGGTTTCCAAGGGCATACCACAATGTCGACTTGCCGCACCCAGCTTCAGACAAACGTTAACGTAAATCGCTGGGCAGCAGATGATATTAGGAGCCACACTTTTACCGTGCAGCCACAACAGTGAGCTAGGCTGGGATCGCCAGCGTTCAAATGATTCGCCCTCATGGAACCAGCGACCGGTCTCACTTTCCTGTATCTTCTTTTGCAGTGAATTTTGGAGACGTCGCTGCTCCAATCCTTCTTCGGGCCCGGCGATCCATCTTGATACATCGGTCCATTTGGCCGATGATGTTTGGGCTTCTAATCAGCGGGGTAAAGAATGACTTTCAACAGACAGTCTTACCTTGGTAAACATGTCCATAATGAACATTTATATTGTTGTTGTTGCCAGAAGCGTCGAGAATGTTGTTGGAGAACTCGCTTCTATGTTTACTCATTGTGTCAACGAGTCGGCTGTTGGAGCTGCGTGTTGATTGCGAATGAGAAGTTTTACGACAGTTCAACTCAACCGTGATCGCTTGGCGGCGAATTCGATGGCGGGCCCACTGAGCTCAAGAGAACACATTTCAGTCGCTTATAAATCGTGAGCAATTTCTTGGCATCATGTACGGTCCATAATGTGAGTATACCAAGACGAGTCACTGCTGCATGGCGACCAACCACATCGATAAATCCGTCTGACATGCATATTGGCGGGCGCTTAAATTTACGAGATTGGGCAAACGCGTCGTATAAATAGACATAGACTCCTCCAACGTCCAATCCCAGTCAAACAAATATGCAGCGTGGCAATATTGAAACGTGTCTGGTTTTTCACATAATACTGTAAGGGGCTGGCCCCTAGGCTTGTTCAACTTAGAGGTGCTGTCGATTGACTATTCTAAGCTGAAGAAGGAAGAAAGGACTTTATAAGGGTAGGCACCTAACAGCAGTGAAGCAGGCTGGGTTAGGCGGCGTACTGCAGCAGAATAGTAGGTCTAATGGAGCTAGATCTTAGTAACTGCTCTAGCGAAGCTGGAGATATTAATCCGGGCTCTAGCCTGTGATATCACCCCCCCGTTCCCCTCCAGTAGCGCGCCTGCAGCGCTAAGGCTAGGTCTCTATCATGCTCTATCGCAGAGCTATAACAGCGTTCATAAGCCTCTATTACTTCTATCCCCTAGAGCGTCTTAACAGGCTCTTAGGTCCTCTCTATATATCCTTCCTACTTAACTAGAACTTTGCAGTATCACTTATACCTTTAATACTTCTAGGTAGCAGTATTAATACTCTCTATATTCTAGGTCTCTTTATCTTTATTATCTATAATTAATAGCAGCTGCTTATTATCTAATATTTAACTAGGTAAGGGGTTATTACCTATATGCTTTAGGATAT
Organism: Colletotrichum noveboracense; assembly: GCA_026319125.1. NCBI lineage: Eukaryota > Fungi > Ascomycota > Sordariomycetes > Glomerellales > Glomerellaceae > Colletotrichum > Colletotrichum noveboracense. The sequence goes on along the minus strand of JANUHK010000408.1, from coordinate 19,690 downwards.
CTATATAGAAGCATAAGTATATAGCTGCTAGTATATTAAGCTCTACTATATATAATAAGATAACTTTTATAACTATATACTTATAATATAACTAATCTAGTTTCTTATAAGGCCTAAGGGATCTATAATACCCTATATAAAGCTAGACTTTATTACCTACTTCTTATCTCTCTATAAGCTAGCGCTTCCTATTAGCTAGTGTTACGACCCGTTATGCAGGATAACAGTTAACCAACCCACTTAGGCATCAGGCGGCTAGGACAAGACATTTGTACTGCAGGATCACGGGAACAACAGGGACTCACTCGGAAACGGAAGAACTATGGTACAAGTCACGTGAAGATAAGATAACGATCATTTTGGATCAAAATGATCCAACACGACTTGGGGGCCAAATGATCATTCCAGATCAGAATGATCCAAAACGATCCCAGGTACAAAGGAACATATTCAAAATTAGACTTATATATAGTATGACCTAAGCCTAGCTTAAGGTCAGACTTCTATAGCTCTTCAGCAATCAACTTTATAAACATCTTCAGATACTTTCAGCTTACCTTCACTGCAAATTACTTATTAAGTCTAAGACTAATCACCTTAGCCTCTGACGACCTGATCTACTACAGCCTACAACCTACAACCCAGACCACAACCCAGTGTACTGTTATAACGTGTCAATCCCCAGCTTCTGTTAGCAGACCCTACTGTCAGATAGCTGACCGTAACACTTTAATTGCTCCTATTCAGTAAGTTGACCATTAATACCTACTAAACAGTACAGACAAGATGTCTTCTCGCGCCTCCGCCAAGTCACCTACCCCAGGAAGCTCCGCCTCTTCCAAACAACCAGTCAAAAGCCTAGCTGAAGAACTCGAAGGAGCCCCAATAGCAGTCGACTCAGACGACGAAGTCACCCTCAAGAAGGAAACCTACGAAAAACTCCGGAACCGAGTCAAGAAGGGAGACGAGGACATCGCCAAAATCCAAGGGATATATAATAATACTGCTGCCAAACTACAAGGACTTAAAGAAATGATACAAGAACTCGGCAACAGCCCCTAACGCATCCTGGACCTCAAGAACGAGGTTCTCCGCCTAGGAGGACAGGACAACAACCCCACCATATAGGAACTCAAAAACAAAGTCAACACACTCCAGGCTGCTGCCAACATCATCACCACCCCTACAGGAGGACAACAGAAACTCAAGCTCAGCCCTCCAATAACCTACAACAGCACCCCTGGTTACCTTAAAGGATTTCTGATCCAGGTTAAGAACTACCAGAATTTCCACCATGGCGACTTCACCAACCAGACTGAAAAAGTGGTCCATACAGCCACCTACCTACAAGGGAGAGCCCTCAAATAGTTCAAACCCATCCAGGAAGAATTCCTCAAGTGTGAAACATTAGATGAATATTTAACAGAAACTCACGATATCTATAGTAGCTTCAGCAGATTCAAGGAAGCCCTAAGATCCCTCTTCTAGGACCCTAATAAAAAACAACAGGCTGAACGAGAACTAGCACACCTATAACAGAATAAGTCTACTAAAGACTACGCCGCTATATTCTAATAACTCTGCGTACAACTAAACCTCACCAAAGAAACCAAAATCTTTATATTCTACTAAGGACTCAAAGACGAGGTCAAGGACGAAATCATCAAGGTCGACCAACCTAAAGACTTCCTCCAGTTCGCAGAACTCGCGATCAAGATAGACAATCATCTATTCAAACAACATAAGGAAAGAGGAGAAAAGCGACAGGGACCAAACTCCAGACGCAAATACCAATAGCAGCCCCAGCAGAAATTCAACTACCAGCAGAACGACAACAGGCCCCACAACAACTAGAACAACACTTAACAAAGCACCGCTTATAGACAACACAGCAGACCCATAGACCTCAGTATGGCTAACAAGGACGATAAGAAGCCTTAGAACCCTAAGTGTTACAACTATAACAAGCAAGGACATATCACAAAGAACTACAGCTAACCTAAGAAGCAGAAATAGCAACCTATCCACAAACAATCTAAGTAAGTCAGCATAACAAACAAAATCCCCTATAAATCTATATTATAGACTAGATGCTATAATAATAACTACTTCACACACTAAAGCGATAAAGAAGCCTTAGGATACTACCCACATAACCCAGATTGCAGACATATAGGTTACAACATAACCATCCCAGAGACCAAGAAAAAGACACTCGCTATAGCCTACATAAGCAACAGCAAGATAGCCCAAAGGACTATAGAACAGCTTGATGAAATGCTATAAGTCTAACAACTAGTGCCCGCCAGCCCATCCATAGCACCTCAGTTAACACGCAAACAAAAACTAGAGGAACAAATCAAGGAAGAATCCAATAAAGAACCAGATCACCAACATAACCCTATAGAAAAACAGCAATTGCTTGATATCACGAGCAACTAGACTTTCAGAGAAGGAGAAAGCTCACCATACAACTCAGACAAACCTCGCAACGTTGCCCATCAACATGCTCAAGCAGAAATCGCCTATAGGTTCACCCCTAGTGTGGACGACACTAGCTCTGAAGAGGAATCCAACAACAAGGAAGAAACCCAACAGCTCCTTCAATACCAGACAATCAACATAACCCACGACGAACAATAATAGTACTTCTATAGGACACCCACCAACGTGAGAGATCAGGATTACACCCTAGAACTCCACACAGAAGATCACCCAGCCTTAAGAAGCAATCACTAAAACCACTAAACCCTCTTCTGGCCTCAATACTTCTTCAACAAGTGCAAGGAACACCTCAGAGACAAACATAAACACTAGTTCTACCCCAGAAGACATAACAAGCATCCTATCCAGAATATCTACATAATTTCCACTATAATTAGATAGATAATAATTATATTTAATAATAATCTAGCAATCTTCAGCCTAAGCTTGTAGTACCCTATAAGATGCTAGCATGATAACACTATAAAGTGGGAAGAATGCTGAAAGGATGAATGCCTTATGCACGCAACTCAAAAGGCAAAAGCCTTCTAACTCTTGTAAGAAGGATCGAGCCCTCTGAGGCTCCGATTCCAGGAAAACCGCCTCACGAAGGCACGAAGGGAAGGAAAACACATCACCTACCCCAAACAGTCAAAGCAGTCAAAAAACTAGACTCACCTACCGATAAAGGACCAAGACAGGCAAGAACGACAAGGTCTATTTACCTAGTACCTATAGACCAGAAGACTTATCTACAACTAAGAGTAACAATCAACAGCAAGGAAGCTACTGCAGTAATTAACAGCAGATCAGAAGCAAACTTCATATCACTAAGGATAGTAAACCAACTAGAGATATAATAGGGAACAAAGTAACACCCCTATCAGCTTAGTAATATAGAAGGAGAATAAGTCTAGTATAAAAGCAGAACTATTAAACATAAGACTACGCCCCTTAAGATGAGTTACTAGAATCAAAAAGAATAACTCTAACTTAATATCACAGATATCAGAGCATATAATATTATACTAGGAATCCCCTAGTTAAAAGAAAATAACTTACAGATAGATTAGAGAACAGGCTAACTCTAATAGGATAATAAAGACCTAGTCACTAAGCAGCCCTATAGAATCCAGGCCTTAAACATATCTAAATAACATATAGCAAAACGCTATATATACTTCCTTAAGATGAGAGAAAGCATAATATAACTAGTAACAACAAAGGACCCTAATAACAAGGAGGATCTAATTCTATCTATCCCAGAAGAATATTAAATCTATAATAAGCTCTTTGCTAAAGAATTAGAAACTAGACTACTAGAACACACCGGTTATAATCATAAGATACCCCTCAAGGAAGGGAAGGAGCCCAGATTCAACAAAATCTATAGGCTTAATCTAACAGAAATAGAGGCACTTAATAAGTACCTTAACAAAAACCTCAAGAAAGGTTATATCAGAGAATCAACATCACCAGCAAGAAGTCTAATCCTATTCATACCCAAAAAGAATAGAAAACTATAACTATATGTTAACTAACGTAGTTAATAAGCAAGTGTCTCAGACAAGCGAGTGTCTCATGAAACTGCATATATAACATAACAGTAAGAAAACCACAGCATCAACACAGTTTAAATAATTAAAACTACTCAGAAAGCTCTTTATTAGATATTTCTTTAATAAATTAATATGTTTATGCATTATGACTAGTGTTCCCACAGACGCTATATCGCCGTTAGCCTGTCTCAGTCCTTAGCTGACGACTACTATTCCGACGCGTTTCCTCCTCAATCTGAGTTATTGCCTCCCTCTGTGATTGGATATCCTCTGCCTCAGCTATAGTGAAACTCCCTCTTTGTCTGAGATGAGTTTTCTTAGCTCTCCGCTGTCGGCTAAATAGGTTGTTTTCCTCCTGAAGCATTCTGTTCTCTGATCGTAATAACGCAATCTGATATATAACCCCTACTGTTGCTTTCTTAAATTAGTTAATAGCATTATAAATAGGTGTTAGTGAGCTATTCTGATAACGTGAGATCTGATCCTTAATAAGTGTTAATTAAGAAGTTACCTCTATTAGGTTGTTTGGCGTCTGAGAAGTCTAAGCAGGGGGTGTTGTTAGGAGGGATCCTAGAGGTGTTAGTGTGTGTAGCTTCATATTAAGCTTCAAAAGTATATTTTCCGCACTTAGAGGGATAAGCCTAGCCCCTCTGAAACCTCTATAGATGTTTTTAACTGTGAGGGCTTGCGTGAAGGCGTTGCGAAATGCAGGGAAGAAGTCTTCCTTTGTGATATAGGTATTACCCTGGCGTATCTTATCCTCAATTTGTCGACCGTACGCCTTCTTTAAGGGTCTAAAACACCTAACGTCTAAGGGCTGAAGTAAATGAGAGGAATAGGCTGGCATACAGAGGGTAATGATGTTGTTTTCCTTATAATATATCTTAAAGTTAGCAGCATAGTGACTTTTATGCCTATTGATGATGAGGAGGTAATAACTGCTACTTGTACGTAGTTTTATATGCTGATCAAAGTTGTTACGGTCAGCTATCCGACAGTAGGGTCTGCTAACAGAAGTTAGGGATTGACGCTTAAACAGTACACTGGGGTCGTGATCATAGGTCGTAGGTCGTAGGTCGTAGGCTGTAGTAGATTAAGTCTTCAGAGGCTAAGGTGATCAGTCTTAGACTTAATAAGTAATTCGCAGTGAAGGTGAGCTGAAAGTATCTGTGGTGATAATCATAAGTTGATTGCTGAAGAGCTATAGAAGTCTAACCTTAAGCTGGGCTCAGGTCATACTATATATAAGTCCTCCTAACTGAATAGCCCTACTGTCATAAGCGCTATACCCTTGGTCACTATGAGCGCTCATTCTGAAGTGGGATGAGCGCTCATTCCGATACCCAATAAGCGCTCATTGCAGATCCCTTATCTATGCTTATTCCTTATCATCACGTGACTTATACCATAGTTCTTCCGTTTCCGAGTGAGTCCCTGTAGTTCCTATGATCCTGCAGTACAAATATCCTGTTCTAGCCGCCCAATGCCTAAGTAGGTTGGTTAACTGTTATCCTGCATAACAGGTCGTAACATCAGGTCCCCTCTTCAAAAGGTCTTACCCTCAAGACCCAACATAAGTAGGTCGTTAGTCCTAGGTTAGGGATCCATCAATCATGCTTCCTGTTTTACTTATAATGCTAATACTATATCAGGTTGCATTCAAAAGCCTAAATCTCCTAGCGCTTCATCTCATCGCTAGTTACTCCAAATTCTTCGATTTTCCAACGAGGGCATTGTGAATGAGATGCCTTGCTCAAATTGTCGGTCGCGTGGAGTGCGCTGCTTACTTCTTCCTGATTCTAATATTTATAGAACTTACCATCACTTAGGCATCCCTTATAACGCTTCCAAGGATGCAATTTATACCTATAGGTTCCTTAATTTATAATTAATATAAGGATTCTTTATTAACTGTTTGATAGTGAATCACTTAGTGGCTGAATTAGATTGTCTTAATAAGGCTGAGGAGGTAGAGGAAGCAAAATTTCATGAGAGGGCTGCAATCTTACAGCAAAAGGCTGAGGCTTATTAAAAAGCTCAATCTGAGTTAAATAAGTCGCTGGCGAAGTTGGAGCGACTCTGAGAACAAAAACAAATAGTGTTTAAGAAGGGTAAAGTAGTGGTTACTAATTCTTCTAATGAGGTGTCTGATTCTATGTTGGAGACACAGTTAATAGGTGCCTAGGGTGTTTTGAACGTAGATGCTCTGTTCAATTAGAATCCTATGACTCCAAACTTTTTGTTGGGAGAGTCCTAGTTGCGTCCTAGTGTTCCTAAGCGAATAAATAGTTTCCCTTATTGCAGTCTATCTGCTTCTGTTGACAGTCTGATATATCTGTGAGGGTGTCTGATGCGTTTATATCCAGCATTCTTCTGGATTAATATAACAGATGCTAGCGTGGTTTCTCGTTCTTAGTATTATTACCAGTAGGTTGTCAGTTCATCTGTCGCATTAGCAAGGTTCTTAGCTAGTTCCTATATGTTATCTTTATATCTATATCCTTTCCACTTAATAAGGTATTGAATTCCTTGTGGTTCTTATATGTGGTTAATAATCCGTTCGACTTCATACTCTGGCTCATTATCTTCCACGATAATAAGGTTGTTTGTTTGTGATCCTTATAGGGCTAGTTCAAGGAGTGAGACATGAAATACTAGATAGCATTTCATAGTGTCTAGGAGTTCAAGTTTATAGTTAACTAGTGAGATTACTTATGAGATTTTAAAGGGTCTAAGTTTTTTGAAATCTAGTTTGTCGTTTAGTTGTTTTGTTTTGACGTTTTGCTATATAAGATAGGCGCTATCTCCCTCTTTTAAGGTTAGTCCCTCAATCCTTTATTAGTTACTAAAATGCGTTATTCGTTAGCATATAAATTCAAGTTCCTTTCTTGCGTTATCTTAGATATCTTTGATTTGTTGTACTGAGGCGATAGCTTTTAATACAGCTAGGCCTGCTCATAGTTCTCTATAAGCAGTTAGCTGAAATCTATAGTTAAGGTAGAAGGGGGATTCCTTAGTGCTTTCTCCTACTATGCTGTTATAGGCGAATTAGGCTATTAGTAGTAGTACTACCTAATTGTTTTAGTTATAGTTAACATAAGCGTGGAGGTAGGTTTTAAGAATCTAGTTGATTCTTTCCGTTTATCTATTAGTTTGCAGGTGAAATATAGTAGATATTACTTACTTAATGCTAAGTTATAATATGATTAACTTCTAGAACTTAGAAGTGAAGATCTTATCTCTATCTGATATAATCTCCTTAGGCATGCTGTGGTTAGCAATAATGTTTTTTAGGAAAGTATAGGCAAATTCTTCAGCATTACTTAATTCTTTATATAGGATGAAGTAGGCATACTTCATAAATCTGTCCATAATAACGAGGATGCTGTCATAGTGGATTCCTATAAGGGGTTCTCAAGACTTCAGTAGTTTAATAATAAAGTTAAATGATATAGAGTGCTAGGCGGTTTGCAGCACAGGCAAAGGTTATAGCATACCATAAGGCTAATATCAAGCAGGTTTACTTTTGAGGCAGACCTCACAATCCTTAATCGCTTTTACTATATATTCTCTAGTAACCTTTTCTCTATATTATTATTACAGTTGCTTCTAGGTCTTCATGATTCCTTAGTAACTATATACTAGGAGTACATAAAATTCTATAATAGCTTTATCATCTAATTCACTAGTTAAGCTAGGTTTAGATTATCCTGCTATCATTAGGAGCTTAGTTGCTAGCACTAGGTCTCTATTCCTATTAGCTTTGAGGATCACCTAGGTTTCTTTAGGCACTAGGATGTTGTAATCCGGTTGTCAGCTAAGAGCGTCAGCTCTGCTGCTTTCTGATCCTTTTCAGTAGATAATCTTAAAGTTGAATTCTGATAGGAATTCTAACCATCTAATTTATTGTTTATTAAGCATCTTCAACGTAGTGAAATATACTAAGTTCTTATAATCTATATATATAAGTACTTCATAAATAGTTCCTAAGAGTTCTAGTCTCTATTCCCTAAAGGCTTTAGTAATTGCTATAAGTTCCTTATCGTAGATCTAATAGTTAAGTTCAGGTCTGTGGAGCTTTTATGAGAAGAAGGCATAGGGGTGCAGTTTTCCTTCTGAGTCTCATTATAATAGTTATGCTCCAAGGGCGAAATCTAAGGCATCTATTTCAACTTCAAACTAATTTTAGGGATTTAGAATCATTAGGACTAGTTCGCTAGTGATGCGGTCCTTAATTTTCTGGAAAGCAGTTTCCTAGGTTTCTTTCCATTCGAATAGTTAGTTCTTACGACTGAGGTCTATAAGTAGCATGTTAATCTTACTGTAGTATTTAATAAATTTTCAGTAGAAGTTAACTAGTCTAAGGAAACTTTATATTTCTTTTAGATTTTATAGTGTAAGCTATTCTTAGATTAACTTAACTTTATCTTTAGATATATAGATATATCTAGAGGTGATAGTAAATCTAAAGTATTTAACTTCTTATGCGTGGAATTTGCTTTTCTCTATTTTAACTAGGAGTTTAGCATCTTAGAGTGCTTTTAAGATGAGGTGTATATATTCCTTATGTTATTTGAGCGTAGGTGAGAAGATAAGAATATTGTTGAGGTAGATAACTATAAAGATATCTATAAACTTTCGCAGAACTTAGTTGATTATATTCTGGAATGTGGTAGGTGCGTTAGTGAGACTGAAGGGCATAATGAGGTACTTAAAATATCCTTTATAAGTTCGAAAGGCAGTCTTCCATTCTTCTCCTTCCTTCATTCTGATCAGGTTGTAGGCTCCTTTAAGGTCTAAGGCTGTAAACCAGTTTGCTCTATATAAGAGTTGTTATAGTTTGTTAATAAGTGGTAGCAGGTATTAGTTTTTTATTGTTATCTTATTAAGTATGCAGTAGTTAACGTATAGTTATAGTTTCCTATTCTTTTTAGGTATAAATAGGATTAGACTTCCTGCTAGTGATATTAATTCTCTGATGTAACCTTTCTTGAGGTTTTTATTAAGGTACTTATTAAGTGCTTCTATTTCCATTAGATTAAGCCTATAGATTTTATTAAACCTAGGTTCCTTCCCTTCCTTGAGGGGTATCTTATAATTATAACTAGTATGTTCTAGTAATCCAGTTTCTAGTTTTCCAGCAAAAAGCTTATTATAGATTTAATATTCTTCTGGGATAGACAGAATAGGATTCTCCTTATTATTAAGGTCCTTAGTTGTTATTAGTTATAACCTGCTTTCCTTTATCTTAAGGAAGTATATATAACGTTTTGCTATATATTATTTAGATGTATTTGAGGCTTAGATTCTATAGGGCTGCTTAGTGATTAGGTCTTTATCATCTTATTAGAGTTAGCCTGTTCTCTAATCTATCTATAGGTTGTTTTCTTTTAACTAGGGGATTCCTAGTATAATATTATATGCTCTAATATCTATAATGTTAAGTTAGAGTTATTCTTTTTAATTCTAATAACTTATGTTGAGGGGCGCAGTCTTATATTTGATGGTTCCGCTTTTATACTAGACTTATTCTCCTTCTATGTTACTAAGCTAGTAGGGGTGTTACTTTATTCCCTATTATATCCCTATTTAGTTTACTATCCTTAGTGATATAAAGTTTGCTTCTAATCTGCTGTTAATTACTGCTGTAGCTTCTTTGCTGTTAATTATTACTCTTAGTCATAGATAAGTCTTCTAGTCTATAGGCACTAGGTAGATAGACTTTATCGTTTTTGCCTGTCTTAGTCCTTTTTCAGTAGGCAAGTCTAGTTTTTTGACTGCTTTGGCTGTTTAGGGTAGGTGATATGTTTTCCTTTCCTTTATGCCTTCGTCAGGCGGTTTTCCTGGAATCTAAGCCTTGGAGGGCTTAATCCTTCTTATAGGAGTCTGAAAGCCTTTGCCTTTTAGGTTGTATATATAAGATATTCGTCTTTTCAGTATTCTTCCTATTTCCTAGTGTCATCATGCTGACATTATATAAGGTATTACAGGCTTAGGCTGAAGGTTGCTAGATTATTATCAAATATAATTATTATCTATCTAATTATAGTGGAAATCATATAGATATTCCAGATAGGATACTTATTATGTTTTCTAGGGTAGAACTAGTGTTTATATTTATCTCTAAGGTGTTCCTTATATTTGTTAAAGAAGCATTAAGGCTAGAAGAGGGTTTAGTGGTTTTAGTGATCACTTCTCAAAGCTAGGTGATCTTCTAGGTGAAATTCTAAGGTATAGTCCTAATTTCTCACATTAGCAGGTATCCTATAAAAGTACTATTATTATTCGTTATAGGTTATATTAATTATTTAGTATTAAAGGAGCTGTTAGGTTTCTTCCTCAGTCTTAGATTCCTCTTTAGAGCTAGTGTTATCCACACTAGGGGTGAACCTATAGGTGATCTCTGCCTGAGTATGTTAGTGGGTAATATTATGAGGTTTATCTGAGTTGTATAGTGAACTTTCTCTTTCTCTAAAAGTCTAGTTGCTTATGAGGTTAAATAATTGCTGTCTTTCTATAGGGTTGTGTTAGTAATCTGGTTCTTCGTTAGATTCTTCCTTAATTTGTTCTTTTAGTTCTTGTTTGCATGTTGACTAAGGTGTTATGGATGAGCTGGTGGGCACTAGTTGTTAGATTTATAGCATTTTGTTAAGCTGTTCTATAGTCTTTTAAGCTATCTTGCTGTTGCTTCTATAGGCTATAGTGAGTGTCTTTTTCTTAGTCTCTAGGATGGTTATGTTATAACCTATGCGTCCACAATCTAGGTTGCGTGGGTAGTATCCTGAGGCTTCTTTGTTGCTTTGGTGCGTGAAACAGTCGTCGTCGTAGCATCTAGTCCATGATATAGACTTATGGGGGATTTTGTTTGTTATGCTGACTTACTTAGATCGTTTGTGGATAGGTTGCTATTTCTGCTTCTTAGGTTAGCAGCAGTCTTTGGCGACGTGTCCTTGCTTGTTATAGTTGTAACACTTGGGATTCTAAGGCTTCTTATTGTCCTTGTTGGCTATACTGAGGTCTATAGGTCTGCTGTGTTGTCCGTAAGTAGTGCTTTGTTGAGTGTTGCTCTAGTTGTTGCGGGGTCTGTTGTTATTCTGCTGGTGGTTGAATTTCTGCTGGGGCTGCTATTAGTACTTACGTCTGGAGTTTGGGTTTTGTTGCTTCTCCCCTCGTTCCTTTTGTTGCTTATAGAGGTAGTTATCGATCTTGATGGTATGTTTGATATAGGCGAGGAAGCTGGGAGGTGTCTCTAGTTTGGCTATTTCATCCTTAACTTCATCCTTAAGTCCTTGGTAGAAGGCGAAGACCTTGCTTTTATTAGTTATGTGGAGTCTGGCGGCTAGCCTTCTGAATTCTGCGGCGTAGAGCGTGGCGGACTTGGTTTGTTATAGGTGGGATAGGTCTCGCTCAGCCTATCTTTGCTTATTAGGGTTGAGGAAGAGAGATTCTAAGGCTCTAATATAGCCTGTGAAGCTGAAGAAAATACTCTTTACTTCTTTACTATACTTCTTAACTAGGTTGTTAAGCTATTCCTGCTGTAGGGGCTTAAACTAAGCGAGGGCTTATCTTTAGAGGAAGGTGGCTATATATACCACGCGTTTAGTGTTGTTCTGAAAGGTGTTAAGGTGGAAGGCTTAATAGGTTTATACCTAAACTAAGTGTCCCTTAAGTTGCCTTAAGGTTCTATTAAAAGTAGAAGGGGTATTAAGTTTGAGGCGTTCTTATCCTTCAACTAGAGCAGAAATAATATTAGCAGCAGCTTAGAGGGTGTTAACTTCTTTCTCTAGTTCTTAGGTCTTGCGCGCTTGTTCCTGAAGTTCTTTGAGGGTGGTGGCGTTCTGGTTGAATATGTCGCGCATTTCCTTGAAGTCCTTATTGGTTTTATTAAGCTGTCGTTTGAGCTCTTCGGTGTCATCCTCGCTATCCAAGTCATCCTTCATTTTCTGGTCCCTAAGTTCTTGCTCCAGGCTCTTAGGAGCTTGTTTCCTGGAGGTGTATGAGGATCTGGGGGTAGGAGACTTGACAGAGGCGCGGGAAGACATTCTATACTATTTAGTAGGTGTTAATAGTCAACTTACTAAACAGGAGCAATCAAAGTGTTACAGTCAGCTATCTAATAGTAGGGTCTGCTAACAGAAGTTAGGGATTAACGCTTAAACAGTATACTAGGGTTATAATTATAGGTTATAGGTTGTAGGTTGTAGGCTGTAGTAGATCAAGTCTTCAGAGGCTAAAGTGATTAGTCTTAGACTTAATAAGTAATTCGCAGTGAAGGTGAGCTAAAAGTATCTATAGTGATAATTATAAGTTAATTACTGAAGAGCTATAGAAGTCTAACCTTAAGCTAGGCTTAGGTTATACTATATATAAGTCCTCCTAACTAAATAGCCTTACTGTCATGAGCGCTATACCCTTGGTCACTATGAGCGCTCATTCTGAAGTGGGATGAGCGCTCATTCCGATACCCGATAAGCGCTCATTGCAGATCCCTTATCTATGCTCATTCCTTATCATCACGTGACTTATACCATAGTTCTTCTGTTTCTATGTGAGTCCCTATAGTTCCTATGATCCTGCAGTATAAATGTCCTGTTCTAGCCGCCTGATGCCTAAGTGGGTTGGTTAACTGTTATCCTGCATAACGGGTCGTAACAAAAGTGTTAGAGCTAATTCAGGCCTCTTTCGTTTGTTGTCCATCTGTTTTCAGACGTTGTAATGACCTAGTTGTATGGGAGACCTATTTCTGTATACTAGGTGGAGAGGTGATATTGCCCTGTAATGATGATATACGGCGGAACGCTGTAGCCTGACGAACTGATAGCCTGAATAACTGTAACCTATTTATGATTGCTAGGCTGCGTTATTTTCATGTTTGAACGCCTTTCAGCACTTGTTATAACTATTCTGGACGTAATCTGGCCTATTATAAACCTAGTCTTATTAAAGTTATAGATATCAGAGTCTATAATGCTGTATTTTGCGATTATGTTCGCTATAAGATGAAACCACGCGTTTATCGCGTGTAGATCTTTGCATTAAGCCCTCTTATAGTTGTATTTGCGAAAAAAGCGCGTCTGGAGCTGTGGTTGTCGCTTAACGAAGTTTGAAGCCCAGCGCTTCCCAACCGGTGGCGCGTCACGGTCAGCAAGCAGTCAATTAGCCATATCTTCCACACCACTGATCCAGGGAGGAAACGATCGGGAATCCAGATCTAGAATATACTTAACTAGCTTCTCTTCTTTAAGCATAATTAATTTCCGCGAGTTAGGTATTATGTCGCGTTATGATAGTTTTCCCTTTAATTGGCGACTTAGTGTTCAATAGTTAACTGAGTAGATCTTTCCTGCGGCTTGCGCACTGAGTTTAGGGTCTTTTCTAATAGCCTGCAGAGCAAGCTGTATAGCGGCTTCTTTATTAGGATGTGTTATTTTGTGTTGTGGTTGAGGTAAGGTGAAATATATTGAGGTGTTGTAGGTAAGATTTCGTGAGACACTCGCTTGTCTGAGACACTCGCTTATTAACTACGTTATCGCATGCTTAATGAGAAAATAATGAAAAACTAATACCTATTACTACTTATTAATAAATTATAACGACTTTTATATAGAGAGAACTAGTTTATAGCCCTAAACCTTAAGGGAGCTTATAACCTAATCAGAATGAAGGAAGGAGAAGAATGGAAGACCGCCTTTTAAACTCATAAAGGATATTTTGAGTACCTCATCATACCTTTCAGTCTCACTAACGCACCCGCCACGTTCTAGAATATAATCAACTAAGTGCTGCAAAAGTTTGTAGATATCTTTATAGTTATCTACCTTAATAATATTCTTATCTTCTCACTTATGCTTGAATAACATAAGGAATATATACACCTTATCTTAAAAACACTCTAAGACGCTAAACTCCTAGTTGAACTAGAGAAAAGTAAATTCCACGCATAAGAAGTTAAATACCTCAGATTTACTATCACCCTTAGATATATCTATATATCTAAAGATAAAATTAAGTTAATCTAAGAATAGCCTACACTATAGAATCTGAAAGAAGTATAGAGTTTCCTCAGACTAGTTAACTTCTACTGAAAATTTATTAAGTACTACAGCAAGATCAACACGCCACTTATAGACCTCAGCTGCAAGAACTAACTATTTAAATAGAAAGAAACCCAAGAAACCGCTTTCCAGAAAATCAAGGACTATATCACTAGCAAACTAATCCTAATAATCCTAAATCCCTAGAATCAGTTTGAAGTTGAAACGGACGCCTCAGGCTTCACCCTCAGAGCACAACTATCACAACAAGATTTAGAAGGAAAACTGCACCCCTATGTTACGACCCGTCATGCAGGATAACAGTTAACCGACCCACTTAGGCATCAGGCAGCTAGGACAAGACATTTGTACTGCAGGATCACGGGAACAACAGGGACTCACTCGGAATCAGAAGAACTATAGTATAAGTCACGTGAAGATAAGATAACGATCATTTTGGATCAAAATGATCCAACACGACTTGGGGGCCAAGTGATCATTCTAGATCAGAATGATCCAAAACGATCCCAGGTACAAAGGAACATGTTCAGAATTAGACTTATATATAGTATGACCTAAGCCCAGCTCAAGGTCAGACTTCCATAGCTCTTCAGCAATCAACTTTGTAAACATCTTCAGATACTTTCAGCTTACCTACACTGCGAATACTTGTGTTACGACCCGTTATGTAAGGATAATAGTTGACCGACCCACCTGAGCGTTAGGCGGCTAGGACAGGATATTTATACTACAGGATCACAGGAATAACAGGGACTCACTCGGAAAACGGAAGAACTATGGTATAAGTCATGTGATGATAAGAAGGACTAATGAGAGATAAGTGGTCCTCAACTAGGACCAACGCAGAGAAAGCAGTCCACGCCTGGGGACCGCTCAGAAGATATCAGTCCTCAGAGTAAAGAGACTAACCTAAACTTATATATAGTATGACCTAAGCCTGGCTTAAAGGTCAGACTTCTATAGCTTTTCAGTAATCAACTTATGATTATCACTATAGATACTTTCAGCTCACCTTCACTGCAAATTACTTATTAAGTCTAAGACTGATCACCTTAGCCTCTGAAGACTTGATCTACTACAGCCTACAACCACGACCTTAGTGTACTGTTTAAACATTAATCCCTAACTTCTATTAGCAGACCTTACTGTTGGATAGCTGACCATAACACTTTGATTGCTCCTGTTTAGTAAGTTGACTATTAACACCTACTAAACAGTACAGAATGTCTTCCCGCGCCTCTGTTAAGTCTCCTACCCCTGGATCCTTATACACCTCTGGGAAATAAGCTCCTAAGAGCCTAGAGCAAGAACTTAGAGACCAGAAAATAAAGGACGACTTAGACAGCAAGGATAATACCAAAAAGCTTAAACAACAGCTCCACAAAACCAATAAGGACTTCAAGGAAATGCGCGATATATTCAACTAGAACGCTACTGCCCTCAAAGAACATTAGGAATAAGCGCGTAAGACCTAAGAACTGGAGAAAGAAGTTAACACCTTCTGAGCTGCTGCTAATATTATTTCCGCTCTAGTTGAAGGATGAGAACGCCTCAAACTTAACACCCCTTCTACTTTCAATAGAACCTTAGGATAACTTAAGGGATACTTAGTTTAAGTATAAACCTACTAAGCCTTCTATATTAACACTTTTCAGAACAACACTAAACGTATTATGCATGCAGCCACCTTCCTTTAAGGATGAGCCCTTGCTTGGTTTAAGCCCCTGTAATAAGAGTAGCTTAATAACCTAGTTGAGAAATATAGCGAAGAAGTGAAGAATATTTTCTTCAGCTTTGCAGGCTACGTTAGAGCCTTAGAATCTCTCTTCCTCAACCCTGATGAGTGAAGATAGGCTGAATGAGACCTATCCTACCTATAACAAACCAAGTCCGCCACGCTCTACGCCGCGGAATTCAGAAGGTTGGCTGCTAGACTCTATATAACTGATGAAAGCAAGGTTTTCGCCTTCTACTAAGGACTTAAGGATGAGGTTAAGGATGAAATAGCTAAACTAGAGATACCTCCTAGCTTCCTCACCTATATTAAATATGCTATTAAGATTGATAACTGCCTCTATAAGTAACAAAAGGAATAAGGGAAGAAGCAATAAAACCTAAACTCTAGATATAAGTATTAGTAGCAACCCTAACAGAAGTTTATTAACTAATAGAATAACAACAGACCCTGTAATAACTAGAATAAGACTTAATAAAGTACTGCTTATAGATAGTATAGCGGACCTATAGACCTCAGTATGGCCTAAAAAACTAACAACAGAAGGAATAACACCTAGAGAAGGGATAGCTGGAAAAAAGATAAATAATGCTATAACTACAACCAGAAGGGACACTTAGCCTATGAATGCAAGGAACCTAAGAAGCAGAAATGGCAGCCTATCCACGAACGATCTAAGCAAGTCAGCTTGATAAATAAAACCCCCTATAAGTCTATATTATAGACCAGATGCTATGATGATAACTGCTTCACCTACCAAAGCGATAAAGAAGCCTTAGGATACTACCTATATAACTTAGATTGTGGACGTATAGGTTATAATATAACTATCCTAGAGACTAAGAAAAAGACACTTACTATAGCCTATAGAAGCAACAGCAAGATAGCTTAAAAGACTATAGAACAGCTTAACGAAATGCTATAAATCTAACAACTAATGCCTGCTAGCTTATCTATAGCACCTTAGTCAACATGCAAATAAGAAATAGAAGAACAAATCAAGGAAGAATCTGATAAAGAACCAGATCACTAATATAACCTTATAGAAAGACAGCAATTGCTTAACCTCATGAGCAACTAGACTTTTGGAGAAGAAGGAAGTTCACTATATAACTCAGATGAACCTCATAATATTACCTGCTAACATGCTCAGGCAGAGATCGCCTATAGGTTCACCCCTAGTGTGGATAACACTAGCTCTAAAGAGGAATCTAATAATAAGGAAGAAATCTAACAGCTCCTTTAATACCAGATAATCAATATAACCTATAACGAATAATAATAGTACTTCTATAGGATACCTGCTAACGTAAGAGATTAGGATTACACCCTAAAACTCTATATAGAAGATCACCTAGCCTTAAGAAGTAATCACTGAAACTACTAAACCCTCTTCTAGCCTTAATACTTCTTTAATAAGTGTAAGGAACACCTCAGAGATAAATATAAATATTAGTTCTACCCTAGAAGATATGATGAGCATCCTATCTGGAACGTCTACATGATTTCCACTATAATTAGATGGATAATAATCATATTTAACAACAATCTGGCAATCTTCAGCCTAAGCCTGCAATACCCTATATAATGTCAGCATGATGACACTATGAAATGGGAAGAGTGCTAGAAGGACGAATATCTTATATATGCAACCCAAAAGGTAAAAGCTTTCCGACTCCTGCAAGAAGGATCAAGCCCCCTGAGGCTCTGATTCCAGGAAAACCGCCTGATGAAGGCATGAAGGGAAGGAAAACATCAAACAGCTAAAGCAGTCAAAAAACTAGACTCACCTACTAAAAAAGGACTAAGACAGGCAAGAACAATAAAGTCTATCTACTTAGTGCCTATAGACCAGAAGACTTATCTATAACTAAGAGTAATAATTAACAGCAAAGAAGCTACAGCAGTAATTAACAGCAGATCAGAAGCAAACTTTATATCACTAAGGATAGTGAACTAAATAGGGATATAATAGGGAATAAAGTAACACCCCTACTAGCTTAGTAATATAGAAGGAGAATAAGTCTAATATAAAGGTGGAACTATTAAATATAAGACTGCACCCCTTAAGATAAGTTACTGGAATCAAAAAGAATAACTCCAACTTAATATTATAGACATCAGAGCATATAATATTATACTAGGAATCCCCTAGTTAAAAGAAAATAACCTATAGATAGATTAGAGAACAGGCTAACTCTAATAGGATAATAAAGACTTAGTCACTAAGCAGCCCTGCAGAATCTAAGCCTTAAACGTATCTAAATAATATATAGCAAAACGCTATATATGCTTCCTTAAGATAAAGGAAAGTAGGTTATAACTAATAACAACTAAGGACCCTAACGATAAGAAGGATCTAATTCTGTCTATCCCAGAAGAATATTAAATCTATAATAAGCTCTTTGCTGAAGAATTAGAAACTAGACTACTAGAACATATTAGTTATAATTATAAGATACCCCTCAAGGAAGGGAAGGAGCCTAGATTCAACAAAATCTACAGGCTTAATCTAACAGAAATAGAGGCATTTGATAAGTACCTCAACGAAAACCTTAAGAAAGGTTACATCAGAGAATCAACATCACTAGCAGGAAGTTTAATCCTGTTTGTACCTAAAAAGAATGGAAAACTACAACTGTGCGTTGACTATCGCATGCTTAATGAGATAACAATAAAAAACTAATACTTATTACCACTTATCAACGAATTATAATAACTTTTATATGGAGCGAACTAGTTTACAGCCCTAGACCTTAAGGGAGCCTACAACCTGATTAGAATGAAGGAAGGAGAAGAATGGAAGACTGCCTTTCAAACTCGCAAAGGATATTTTAAGTACCTCATTATGCCCTTTAGTCTCACTAACGCACCTGCTACGTTCTAGAATATAATCAACTAAGTTTTGCGAAAGTTTATAGATATCTTTATAGTTATCTACCTTAATGATATTCTTATCTTCTCACCTACGCTTGAATAACATAAGGAATATATACACCTCATCTTAAAAGCACTTTAAGATGCTAAACTCCTAGTTAAAATAGAGAAAAGCAAATTCTACGCATAAGAAGTTAAATACCTTAGATTTACTATCACCCTTAGATATATCTATATATCTAAAGATAAAGTTAAGTTAATCTAAGAATAGCTTACACTATAAAACCTAAAAGAAGTATAAAGCTTCCTCAAACTAGTTAACTTCTACTGAAAGTTTATTAAGTACTATAGTAAGATTAATATGCTACTTATGGACCTCAGTTGTAAGAACTAACTATTTGAATGGAAAGAAACCTAGGAAACTGCTTTCCAGAAAATTAAGGACTGCATCACTAGCGAACTAGTCCTAATGATTCTAAATCCCTAAAATTAATTTAAAGTTGAAATAGATGCCTCAGATTTCGCCCTTAGAGCATAACTATTATAATGAGACTTAGAAGGAAAACTGCACCCCTGTGCCTTCTTCTTGCGAAAGCTCTATGGACCTGAACTTAACTACTAGATCTACGATAAAGAACTTATGGTAATTATTGAAGCCTTTAAAGAATAGAGACCAGAACTCTCAGGAACTATCTATGAAGTACTTATGTATATGGATCATAAGAACTTAGCCTACTTTACCATGTTGAAGGTGCTTAATAAGCGACAAATTAGATGGTTAGAATTCTTATTAGAATTTAATTTCTAAATTATCTATCGAAAAGGATTAGAGAACGGCAGGGCTGATGCCCTTAGCTGACAACCGGATTACAACATCCTAGTGCCTAAAGAAACCCAGGTGATCCACAAAGCTAATGCAAATAGAGACCTAGTGCCAGCAACCAAGCTCCTGATGATAGCAGGACGATCTAAACCTAGCT
>JANUHK010000407.1:0-22855 GCA_026319125.1 Colletotrichum noveboracense | reverse complement strand
TGCATAACCGAGTCAAGCATCTCGACTATGCATCGGCTATTGTTTCCTAACCCAAATATGGCTTATTTGCATCTGTTTCATGTAGTGTAGCATATCTCGATGTATCTGGCCAATTGGCCACTTATCCTTTACAACAACATAAAAAAATCAATCAAGACAGTTATGCCGTTACTCGCTGGTAGCCACGCTGTCACCCTGACACTGTGCACACGCCTTGTTGGTCGGGTGTTGGCCACTACCACCAGCGCTAAGCCAAAGTAGGACAGCAACGGGTTACCCCGCAACCGCGCAGCAAACAACACGAACTGACATGGCTCAAAGAAAACACAAGTTGCCTTCTCCACCACTCTTTTCTCGGCTCACTTTCTTGATGTCAAAACACAGCAGAATCTGATGAACACCGAACTCTGCTATGTTTCGCGTTGGCTGGCTGGACTTCCAGTCACTTGCACGAACATAGCCTATATCTCAGAACCACCACAGTCCCGGAAACGATCCCGTCTGACGCCACCGCCGTCTCGCGCTGACGTCTCCGTCATGGACCCGACCCCCAATGATGGCTTCCTCAACGAAAGTCCCATGACGCCCTCGCCCAAGAAGCGGCGACTCGATCTCGAAGCAACGCCTCGTCCTTACGTTTTCCCCGCCGACTCGGTTTCTCAAGCAGACAGTATAATCAGCACATCAACCGATTCCTCAGTGTGCACAGGCCAGACTGTCTCCCGCACCTCGTCGCCCTCGAAACAGTTGTCGAACCTCCTCATCAGCAACGTCTTTGACCTGCATTTCGACGAGTTCGATGTCGGCGAGATTCCCACAAGCCTGCGCGCCATGCGACAGCTGCTGAAAGAGTATGGGGACGATAAAAGAATCATTCCCTCCAAAGATCGGGTTCGTCCGCCTTGCCCATGGAAACTGCGCAAACCTTGACTTGCACAATTGCTGACTGTTTGGCCCTTCCCAGGAATCCGCGCCTCGCTTGCTCAAGAACTCGTTGGCATCTATGACCGAGAATATCTTCTACAACGACGACGAACCGAGTCGATACGGCCCAGCGCCGAGCACGGAAGATATCATGGCGATACAAGCGAACTCCTACCGTTGCAAGCAGGAGGAAGTTGCTGAGGTCACCTGGAACACAGAGGTACACCTCGACATTTTGCGTCTTGCTCTGCGGAAGAACAAGCCTATCAGAGATGGCCCCGTCAACTTTGCCGCTTGGTAGGTTCATCACACCCACCAGACCAGTTCCTCGCCGGCTTTATGGACCAAACGCAGCACAGCTTCCGTGGCATTGCCATCGCTGATCATACCCGTGTGTATTAGCACCTCGGCGACGATTCATCAACATCTATTCAAAGGCAACAAACGATCACAAGCCAAGATGGTGGACTTCTGTCTGTATATTGACGCCGACGTAGTGGGCCGGTCAGACCATGCGACCGGTGCAGCTCTCCAACAGTTCTACAAATCATCGCGATCGACAGCCGTCAACCACACCGACTTTGCTGCATTGAAGAAGCACCCTATCGCCCTCAGCATCGAGTCTAAGACGCAAGATGGAAGCATGGCTGCTGCCACACTTCAAGTCGGGACCTGGCACGCTGCACAATGGACATTTCTCCGCAACCAGCTGGCTAAGAAGAAACTGGACGTGGCAACGCTGGAGTTCCTACCGGGCTTGATCGTGCAAGGATCGCAATGGCACTTTGTTGCCTCGACGTGGAAGGATGGCAAAACGGTATGTACGACTATATCCTAGCCCGAGAGCGTCGACTGATTTTTTGATTTTAGACTCTTTGGACAAGCCAGTCAATCGGCTCGACCACTTCGGTGATTGGTACCTACAGGGTGATTCGGTCGATTCAGTACTTGGCGTCGTGGTGTCAGGAGCATTATTGGCCATGGTTTCGCGCAAATGCCCTCGACTTGGATTCCTGATCGATTCCCAAGACCCCCGCGTTCCCGTTCCTGACCCGTTTCCGGCCCCGAAAATGCCGTAGGCTGTGGCGCCATAGAAGAAAAGGGCGAGTCGCGAAACTACGTGCCTGTCTCGAGGAAGATTACCGTCCGCGCATCAGCCCTGCCAGAGATTTCGAGGATAGCCCTGGGTCGTGGCTGTTTGGTTGAAACAATCACGATCTAGACTTGGTTGATTACTCGTTCGCCGTCATCAGACCTTCCGCACGTTGCCTGCGTCCGGGGTCGACATGGCATCGCAGTCCGGGCCAGCATCCACCCGCCGGCGTCGTCCGAAGCCTTCCGGCATGTCCAACGCGATGCGACTGGCAGGCAACCTTGGTTGAAGGAACTCAAGCCGTGTTTCTTCTCCAGATAAACCAGTGTTCCACACCTCTGCTCGCCGATACGCTCCGGGATTGGGCACTCGACGTCGACGTAGAGTGCCGATAGCGGTTCACCCACTGTTAGTGCTTCGCCGGGCCCTACACCACAACACTAACATACCAATCGCAGCATCTACACACCTAGATCTCTTGCCCGCGATGGTCTCATAGTCAGCTGCGGGCACCCCGTGTGCCTCTAATGGCCTGTTATCCTCTATGCATAGCCTCCTGCGGACTCCCCACTACCTCCCTACCCCACCCACCCCGCGATATGGCACCCCCTCCTATTCTGCCCTCAAGAAGGGGACCAAAGACTGCCACTTCCGTCCTCCAACGGACCCGAGAGGGACGGGCCCTCCGAGACGAAGCCCCAGATCTTCTCACCCAAAGTCTAGACGCCCGTGCCTTTGCTGGCCCGCAGTTGGGACGCTGCCCTCGGGGCTGCCTGCCGGTTATGACTCACACGCAGCGGACAGTGTTTGGAGCGCTCGATGATGCTGGCGATGATTAGCAGATTCAAGCTGACTACGCGACGTGGGTTAACTTCCTGATCTCCTGGCCCTCTAGGTGCTTTGTTGCTAGTCTCGTTGACTGCGTAGGCAATAGGAGCTAGTAGGGACGGACGTGTGGAAAGGTTGACATCCTCTAGTACATGGGGTGCAATATACTTATTGACTGATCTACTCATCTGTCTATGCCTTGCCTTTGTCTACTCGCCCAACCGCCTGTCCATTCATCTATCTATCTCTCCGCCGGGCCTAACGCCGATCTCCCCTTCTCTAACTGCCGACCCTACTACCCGACCAAAACCTGACTCTGACCTAACCCTGTTATGTCATGCCTGGCCCTAGTCCGTCCCCGCCGGGGCCGACCGCCCGATCTACTTCTTATCCTTCTCATCCTTAAAAGTGTGGACTCAATAACAATCCAAGTTTCTGGGCGAAAAGTCTTTCAGATTGTTTGTCTTTGCGATCATGGCCGTTGCACCTGCATGCTCCCTGAACGACTTTTCCTCCACGACCGATAGCCAAAATGGACCTGCCACAGCACGACGCTACCACCAATAAAGGTCAAGCCAGCGAAGACCGCAACAACAGAGACAATGACCATAATTGCAAACCAGGCGCTTCCATTCAAGATGGCTTGCCATCCTTCCTCGTAATTGCGAGACTTTGAGGCCAGGACCACCTGCAACGCCGACAGGATCAGAGAGAGTGTCGCGAATAAGAACAAGAGTGGGGCTGCAAAGTCGCTGAGAAACTGTCCAGTCTGCCAAAACTGCTCCTCGTAGAAGAGCATGCCCAGATATCCCCTCCTCCTCGCGGCAGGGGGCTGCAGGATGCGCACTGCCCAATAAAGTCGCGATAAACGAAGCTGTCTAAAGTGCTATCTTGGGGATACCTCTTCGTCGCAAACTTTTGAAAAAGGGCAGATGAATGCCTTGAAGTCGGAGTACCTCAACTCCTTCGTTAAAGACTCAAGTTTGATTGGTTGAGGTACTGCATAATGTGACGAGGATGATGGCGAAGTGGGGATGAGGTGCGCCTCTTTGGCTAATTCGAAGTCTGACGGATGGCGAATCAAGGACTCATACGAACGAAGGAACCCCAGTCCATTTCCACGGTGCTGGCTCCCGGGGGCAAGGTTTTGTTCCTAAAACGAATGGCTGAGCATGTAGTGCTGTAGTGGTTTGATATAGACGATGCCGTGATGCCACACCAGGTGTAGGGCAGGGTCCTCTGTGATGATAATCTTGCGGCCCTTCTGGAGGTGTTTGTGAATAGAATCGATGTGTTGGCTTGACTTGCGGGCGAAAAAGTCTAGATTTGGATAAAGTTCTTTAAGCACTATATATGATAGTTCGTCGTTAAGGTGGGCAATGGTATCATTAGGGATAATCTGGTCTTCCAGCTTGTTGAAGAGCTCCACCTCAGCGGCAAATGGAACGTTCCCCATAACGTGAACACGGCATGAGAGCGTATCTTGGATTCAAATGCGATGAGTTTGAATTTTCATGCGCAAGAAAGCTACAGATAGAAACAGGAGCCTGCGGACAGCCGAGGCAGTTGAACAGAGATATTGATAACCAATTGGTGACCAGCATTCGCCAAGCAGAGGGGCTGGTGAAACACTCCTCAAAGAAGAGCCTCAGGCATGGTGTCGCAATGGAACACGTGGCCGTTGAGCAGACGACATTTTGTACTGTCGCTACTGAACATCTTTCGATCAAGTCAAAACAAGAGTCCACTAGACTGCTATCTACAAACAGCTGCGCTTCCAGCAAGGCCGCACGGATTCTGCAGATACATCAACAGCCATGCGTTACCCTGCAATCTTTTGCGTATTCATTATACCGCTATTAATTGCGGTCTTTTACCACCAAGTGACAAAGGGTATCCCAACGCGTCTTCACCATGGCCAAGCCCCAAAATCACCTTATGGAGTTGTGCAATTAGGCGGCGATTTGCCAAAGCGAGCCTCTGGAGTAGAGTAAGCGCTTGAAGACACCGTATAATGAGAAAGGTCACTGAATTTGGCAGTATCATCTTCGTTCACGGACTGGGTTCAAACCCTGATACAACATGGCTAGCGAAGGCCAATTTATCGGAAGAATCGACGCCAGGCAGACAACAATTCATAAACTGGGTTAGCGATTTCCTCCCAGAGAACCTCCAAGCAAGCCAGCGGAATATAAGGATGTTCTTCTATAATTACGATTCATACTGGAAGAAAGATGCTGTGCGATCGCGGCTGATGACTTTGGGGAATGAGCTGCTCGAGGATATCCATGGGAAAGTCATTATTTCTGAGACGGTAAGCACAAGCAGCGAGGCCACACAGGGTGCGGCATGAAACTCATACCTCGCTATAGGACTAAGGTAGATATCTCATCTTTGTAGCGCATAGCCACGGTGGACTTGTAGTTAAACAGGTTAGTAGGCAAGTGACTCCACAGGCGAACCAATCTAACTATAACAGGCACTCATTCAAGCCCAGATGAGCCAAAGATTCCTTCAGATCGTAGATCGCACGAAAGCAATTCTTTTTCTAGGTATACCGCATCGAGGGACGAGTATAGGATGTTGGGGCTGGATACTCGCACAGGCTCTAAGGCCGCTTGGCTCGAATCCATTGATTCTAGCGGATCTAGGCTACGATGGGTTTCCGTTGCAAGACTTGCACAGACACTTCGTCCATGCCACCAGAGATGACCTCTACGTGTTCAACTTCTTCGAAAAGCTACCTACCGTCCTATTCCAGCTATGGTTCTTCCGATGGCAGCAATTTGTGAGTGAAGCTACCCTCTTGACGAGATTCACTATAAGTAACTCCAAAACATCAGTGCGTCCAAGAACAGTCTGCTACGTATGAGGGGAAGAACGTGAGAAATATTGGCTTGTCGGTCGATCATTACGGACTTAATAAGTTTGGATCCAGACTTGGCGGCTACGACATGGTCAAGTCAAAGCTCGTTGAAGTGTGTGAGCGGTTAACGAGATCGCCAAGACGGTACTACCACGTCCCTCTTGAGTTAGTGGATACTTATACCGAACGGGTTGAGCTGTCACAAGAGCTCGAGGCGAAGTTGAAAGTACAACACGAGACATCGGAAGTCCTACATGCGGTTCTGCTTCAAGGCCTAGGTGGTACTGGTAAGTCATAGTTGGCGCTACGCTACGCGGAAGAACACAGAGATTGGTTTAGTTAGTCCCATTCTCTGGCTCGATGCGAAAGATGAGGAGTCTATGCGACATAGTTTTAGGAGGTGCGCGGTAGAGCTCCAGCTTAAGCTTCCCAAGGACCATAGCGCGATTCGAGAGCCAGTCTTTGAAGACCCTGCTGTACTGGCGGTAAATCTCTGGCTTTGCGATAGAGTTGAATCTGATGAGGAGTGGCTGGTGATAGTTGACAACGCCAATGACGTTAGTTGGGGCGTCCGAAAGATCATACCAAAGGGCAGACGCAGGAGTCTCATCATAACTAGTCAAGATAACCAGAGCGTACGACTGGTCAATAGAGCCTGCGAACGGGTTCATGTCGGTCTCATGTGAGAGTCGGAGGGCGTGGTGGTTCTACTCAAACAAATACGTCTGGACATAAACTCAGCTTCCACGGACATTCAGCAGGGTTGCAGCGATCTGGTGAAGAGACTTGGGCTCCTGGCGCTCGCTATTGACCTTGCCGGTGCCTATATCGGCAACGACCCGAATCCCCGGCTGGCCTTATTCCAATATCTCGCTGATTATGAAAGGCATTATACCGAGCTGCTTCGAAAGGATGACTTCCGGGGGCTGCGACCGACGGAAAGGACTATGTGGATAGTATGGGACGCTATAATCGAGAGGATCTCTAAAGAGAATATGGAAACGCGACCTGACCTATTGCTCACATTCATTGCTCAATTTAAAGGCGGCATTGTGGAGGAGGAGATGTTTCGTCTGGCTAGTCTTGGCATGGCAGAAGTCAACACCACGCTGAGCAAAGAATCTATTGATGGAGCTCAGTATGAGCTGCAGCAATTTCTATCGAGCACTGACAAGGGATGGGACGGTTTCAAGTACCAACAGGCTTGGGAAGCGTTAGTCCGTTACAACTTGCTCCAGAATGTTGAAGGGCATGGTGGAGCGTGGCCTGGTGTATCAATGCACAGTCTGGTGAAATGGAAGGCGAACCAGCACGAACGAAACCATCCATGGTCATGGTGGTATGAGGTCTTTGTTTTGGCAGCATGCTGTCAGTTCAACAGAGAATTGAGGCCTCAGTTTGGCCGCCACTTAGTGGTACACTTGCAGAATTTGAGCATTGGCTCTATCAACAACTTCAAGGACACAGAAGGATTCCAGAAGTTCGCAATGTCCAACCTGGGCATGATCTATTTTCAGCAGGGGAGAGGGAAAGAGGCCGAAGAGCTGTTGGCGCCGGTGAGGACAAAGGCGTGTACTGCCGGAGACTCGCTCATCAACCTGCAGAGCATGTACGTTGTGGCGATTTCGCAGAGGACTCGAGGCCAGTTGAAAGAGGCTGAGGACGCCTTCAAAAGGATAAAAGAGAATTTCGAGGAAGTCCTGGGGGGAGCATCAGGCTACTCTTGATATCACGCATGAACTAGCGACAACTTATATGAAGCAAGCCTGGTTCCAGGAGGCTGAAGGGTTGGAAATGCGGGTGATGAAAACGACAGAGAGAACACTTGGCCAAGATAGTCCTCTTCGACTAAACAGTATGGCCAACCTGGCTGTAATATATGCCGAAATGGGTCGGAAGAAAGAAAGCAACGAGCTATATGGGCAGCTTGCAGAAATAAAGGAAAGAAATCTTGTCCTTGAGCATAGCGATTTTCGCACACTATCGGACCTATCGAATCTGGGAACAGCGTATCTCGGCCAAGGTCGACTAGAAGAGGCCGAGAAGACACTGTTTCGGGTAATAGCAACAAGCAACCGGATTCTTGGAAATGAGCATCCCATGACGCTGTCAAGGATGCATCTCTTAGCGTCAACATACTATCGACAGAGCGAATGGAAGAGAGCTGAAAATTTATTTCAGCTTT
Organism: Colletotrichum noveboracense; assembly: GCA_026319125.1. Taxonomy (NCBI): domain Eukaryota; kingdom Fungi; phylum Ascomycota; class Sordariomycetes; order Glomerellales; family Glomerellaceae; genus Colletotrichum; species Colletotrichum noveboracense. The sequence continues at coordinate 14,959 of JANUHK010000407.1, read as the reverse complement.
TGGTAGCCACGAGAAAGAAAGTTCTGGGAGAGGACCACCCGGACACGCTAGAAAGCATGCATGAATTAGCAACGACTCATATTCGCCAAAATCAATGGACAGAGGCTGAAGGCTTGGAATTACAGGTCATGGAAATCAGTAAGACGGCATTTGGAGACGACTATCCTCGTATATTGGGAACCATGGCAAACCTAGCCTTGGCTTATGACGGCCTGGGCCGGGAGAAAGAGGCGACGCTAGTGCGCGTTTGGGCTATAGAGAAGGGTAAGATATTGCTTGGTCTAAAGGCGGACGACGTGACGACGGAATATCTGGAACGAAGTCAATGGACGAAAGCGGAAGAACTGGGATTAATGGTGGTAGAAACGAGAATCAGCATGTTTGGGGAAGAACACCCCGAAACCTTGAGGGGCATGCATGTCTTGGCGTTCGTATATTTGAACCAGGTACGACTCAAGGATGCCGAAGACCTAGGACTTCTGGTACTACAGAAAAGGAGGAAGGTGCTTGGAAAGAAGAACGCCGATACTCTGGTGAGCATGGGCAACCTAGCAACAACGTATACGCACCAAGGACGATGGAGAAAAGCAGGCAAGCTGTTTGCGCTAGCGATGACGACGTCGCAGGAGGTGTTTGGAGAGGAGGATGCTGACACTCTTAAGTACGCATCCAACCTAGCGACCTCATACATGTACCAGGGTCGACTATCGCAGGCCGAGCAGCTACTTGTCCAGCTGCTACCGACGATGCGAAAGGTTCTTGGAGAGGAGGATCACACTACTCTCGGGACAATCAACAGCCTTGCAACAACCTATCATAATCAAGGTCGAAGAAAGGAGGCAAAGAATACGCTCGCAGGAGGGCTAGAGACCATGCAGAAAGTATTCGGAGAGGACAGCCTTTCTACATTAACAGCCAGGAGAAATCTAGCCGTAATGTACGTGGAAGAGGGTGAATGGGAAGAGGCTGAGGGACTTCTTGTGCGGATTACGAAGTCAGTACAGACCAGCGATTGGAAAGATACTCCCAGCAGTTTGGTAGGCTTGTGCAACCTTGCAATAACGTGTATGCGGCAAGGCCGATGGAAGCACGGCGAGGAGCTAGTGGTCCCGCTAATGAATTCTATGCAGAGCCTGATCGGGGAAGGGCATCCTCAAATTCTAGCCTGCATGGAGAACATTGTATCAACGTATAAGAGTTTGGGCCGAGTAGAGGAGGCTGAGAAGATTAGAGCGAGGATGATGGAAAACAAAGAAACCTTCCTAGCTATCTAAAAGCATCAACCCTAGCTCTACGCAACCAGTTCACATTAGCAACATTCGAAGGGACCCTCGCAATAGCTGCATGCTCCCACGTTGGAAGTGGATTGTCATCCAAGTTGGGCATCGACATTATACCGCAATCTCCCGTCGTCAGCCCATTGAGAGAAATATGCAAGCGGTTGTGAAATACTTGAGGTGTCTTGGCTTGAAACACTTTTATCCGTCAGTTGGTTTATGACACTGAGAACATGCTCGCATCGCTGCATCTTGACGACCCAAACCAGGGCCTATGAATCCGCAACGAGACTCATGTCATCGCACTGGCAAGATGCATCGAGGTTCTTATTTTCGAGGGGTATCCCGAATGGTGACATGGCATCATCCACTCGTTCTCTGACGAATGCCGGGACGACAGCAACACCCGATATGATCTTTTGTACTTCCTTGCACAGCGACTGGATGTCGTCCGGTATTTGGCCATGTTTCAGAAAGACGATCTTGACTGGCCGCTGGGCCCAGTCCATGGTTGCCATCCCCTTCACAGGGCTCCGCGCCCTTCGGCTTCCCAACTCGGATGGCGAGAAAGACGGGGCACTGGTCATGGCGGTCGTCGTGGTTTGATGCGGTCGGTGAGAGATTGCATTCGGGTAGGCGGAGGCAGAAGAGGACACGGAGGGTACGGGCAGGGGAAACGGGAGCGATCTGGGCGGAAGCTCACGGCTACTTGATCCCTGCCCGTCAGCAGTAGTATTAGCCGTCTTTTTCGATCCACGTGCAGCCTTCGCTGCCTTTATTTTATAGGTCTCTTGGGAGTTGTGGATTCCGGGCCTGACTCTGTTGTGTCTAGACTCTCGCTACTGCCGCCACCACCCCCCGGTGTTGTCGCGGGTTCTTTACTGCCATTCGGGCCGCCTGCGACTCTGCGGCTGCGGCGAGTCTCCATGTGTGGTCTTCTGCATCCGAGTATTCAAGCTGGGACTCAATACGGTTCAGCGACGGTGCCTTGTGTTTACGAGATATCGAGGGCTCAGGTTCGGGTGATTTCGGTCCGGTTTGTTGGTCGCTGGCATTTCAAACGTCCTCAGGCCAGCCAGAGACGATTGCAGCTTAGGAACAGTCCCACATCAAGATGGATCGGAAAGGGGTGAATGATGCTCAACTTTGGCTGCTGGCGACAGCATATCGGTTTTGGGAGATGGGGGCGGGTTTGGAAAGTTGACATAATAGAGGCCTTGTGTTTTCTGGCAAACGGCAAACGCAGTTGACGGGGCAACGGCGGCTGACTCACCAAGCCGTGGGGCTACGGCCTCTAAAAAGTGGTGTAGCGGGGCAGGTCTGCCAGCAGCCCTTATGACAGCCCTGTGCCACGACAAGCCACAGGAAGCTGGGCGTCGCAAGATCAGAGCAAGAACCCATAATCTCATAGTATGAATACCAAACATTCAATTCAGCTTCTCATAGTAAGCAGCTTCACGAATCGGTACGATCGCGACTGGAGCAAGGTCTACCTTATTCGCTGGGTAAGCCAGAATGAACTGCTACAGGATCCACTCAACATGAGTCATGCAAGCATGGGCTGTCAATAGCATTGCACCCCTTCTGGAGCCACCAAAAGTCCAGACCCGACTTTCAACTTGGACTACTCTGCAGGGTCGAAGGCCTAGATCCCACGGGCGGGTGGATGCCTGTTCAGAATGAACGTTGTAAGAGCCCCTTCTGGCTCTCGCTGCGGGATAAGCCAGCGTGTGGCAGGAACGAGTCCAAGAACACAGACCTTGTTGGAGAATAGCTGTGATCCAGACTGACCTCACAACGAAACAGCTCGACAGCGTTTTTGGCGCAAGCAACTTATCTCATTACCAACCAACAATAGCCAGTTTTGGCTCTATAGACTCAAGCCGTATTTAAAGGAGTCAAAGTCGAGACGATGTTGCTTGCACACCATTGAAACTGACAACTCAACACACTCTTTCCGCGCTTCTAGCACTAGATCATCATGGCATCTTTGGCACAGACATCCATATCCGATGAGGACATCGACACCAGAGTCCGAGGATTTGGTGACGGCGTCAAGCGACAAGTGCTCCGACTGGGCCAGAAGGCTGTCGCGTTTTCTTTCGTCCTTTACTACGACCCGATTGCTGGACAATTTGACGGTGCCGTGCACGTCCCCGACATGTGAGCTGGATGCTTGGGGAAAGACCACTTCGAAAGCTGACACGTTCCGGTCTAGTTGGCGATCCTCCTGGATGGTGTGCCTCCTGTCATCGCGCGTGATGATGCCCGGAGCGCCTTCAGCGGACAGGGAGCCATTACCCCTCCTGCCCCTGTGCAAAACGAGATTACGGCGGAGACTTGCGAGAAAGGCGCTGTGATAGAGGCCGCTGTCGCTCTGTGCCGCATCGGCCAACCGACCTCCATAGTGGACAGCCCGAAGACGAAGCCTCTGGGCGAAGTTACGCATCGCACGACTCATGAAACAGGAGTTCGTCCTGATGTCGGCACCAATGATCGAATTTATCCAAGCAGCTCGGCTTTTTCAACTAAAAACGGCGTGAAGACTGCTGCTAGCAAAGTCCATCTGTTCGGCCGCGCAAACCGCGTCGCTGAACAGCAGGGCTTATCTACTGTTGGTGCTGTTGCCCAGAGCTTAGTCCCAGTAAGGCGGCAGAGAGCTCCACCCCTCAATGAGGTTAATACCCCAAGGACTATTAAGGCAGACAACGAGTCAGGGCCGGTGCGCAAGGTGCTGTCGTCGGCTAAGGACATGCGTCGACGTCGCTTGCTCTATCTTGCCAGGAAGCATTCTGTGCAACCGAGCCTCGCAACCGCTGCATCGGGGCCAGTGACGTCTGCTATTCGACACATTCATCAAAACAGATTGGTCAGTGCCGGTTCAGCTGAGGTTTTCTCGGGGGCCCGGCCTCGACTGCCTGTTCGGTTCGCGCGGGACTCTGGGGACCACCGCTTGCCGGAGAGACGGTTGGGGCACTTTTCAGCCAACTGAGGCCCTGTCGCGCAGAGGACAGACAACACGCAAAGCACGTCACGCGGATATTTTCACTTGACTACGTATGTGAGCACTGCACTGTGCACGACAACTGTGTTATGGAGCTGTTCTCTGTGTGGGTTGATTTGTGTATAGTGTAGCCGATATTATTTGAGCTATTTTTGATTTGCGATTGTACGGCAGTGACCTAACCCCGACGTAAAAGGAGAAAACCTGCCGCGACCGTGATCGTTCCTCTCGCCGTGTCTCTTCACCAATCCTCAATATGGTGTTTCTCCAGTTCCAACATTGCAAGCGTCGCTTTCAGCGTGATATAAGATACCGCTCATCCCACGGAACAGAATAGAACGCAAAGTCTGGTTCTGCTGAAGTGTAGCTGGGGATTGATAGCATGCAAACGCAATGGCCTATTATTGAGTCGATAGGTTGCACCAAGTGTGTAGCTAAGCAAATATGAGTCTATGCGAAGGTCTCCACTAGGCCGGTACGTATGGAGGCGCGGGAAGCACTTATTGCCAGTCTAAACGCGTAAACGATACAGGGGCACGCAGCTTACTGCCTGAGGATGAGGAACTGGTTTTCGCTCGGTGGCTCCCTCCGCATAGCCAACAGAGCCAGCAACATCCCAGAAGCCATGAAGACTGACGTGAAGCAACCGGCCTGTAAGTACGAATCGCGTCTCTAGGCTTTGTACTAACAACATGTCAGTTGTCTCCCGACGACCATCCGGACGTGGCGACCGACGACGAACCGATAGAAAGAGCGGCCGGCCTTACTGCGCTAAACCGACTATATCTCGCCGATGTAGCAAGGCCCAGAGTCGCGCGGGAGGGCTGAAAAAGACCTCCCCCCGCGTCAAGCAGGCATCCATAAAAGTTGGGAGCGCTGTAGATCGCAGTGGCTCCAAGCGGTCGGTTTACTGCAAGTTCGACAAGAAAGGCGCGTTCTCCCTCCGGCTAGGCCATTATCTCGAAACGGGACATGACGAAATTCCTGGCAGGGTCGAACATAACCAAGTGCAGTACAACCGGCATTTTCAGGGCATGAAGCTGAACGAAGTTCGCAATGAAGCGCGTCGTCAACTGGCCCTCGAAGCGAGCAAATCACTGTTATCCGGTGAAATCTAGCACGACGTGGGAGATATCCGAAAACAACCATGCATCCAAGTGTCTGGACGGAGGTCTCCAAAGACGATTCGGTCATCCTGCGACCAACCAGTCATACCTGCCCTCACAGAAACATAAGATGGCGCATCATCAGGTTGCCGTCCTACACTCGAAGCCCGTACACGGTCCGCATTCATGCACTCTGGTGAAAAATCCCAGCAGCATTTAATGAACGGATTCCCAAGCGCAAGCCCTTTAATTCTCCACCCACACCCGCAACCCTATCACACCACCACGACTATCTCTGGTCGGCGTGACCATGATGCGAGGTTTTGGGCCAGAAGCCAACGGTTCTGAGGGATTTTAACCGTCATCTTACGAGCCGACCACTTGCAGTCGCTAAGGCTTGCGGGCCGGCACATATACACACGATGCTGCTCCTTGATGATTGTTAAAGACCAACGTGCCTTAGCGGTAAATACGCCCCATACGATAGCAATGCAGCGCGCACCCACAACGTCACCGAGGACGCCAGGGACCACGCGAGGATCGACGATGCGGACAGGCGCAATCCCCAATAGGCATCAAGTCCCTCATCTGAACCCAAAGGGCGGCTCGTCACACGGAGAGGTCGCGGAGCGTGTAGCGGACAAGCAATGGCCTGTGGTAGGAATGATGGGACAGCGGGCCAGAATGAAACACCCAGGTAGTACGGTGGTGCTGGACAAGCAGTATCGCTGGATTGATACACGTCCAGCGGCAAGCGTCTTGCGGGGGCGCTCGAGAGCAATCCAAGAGTACTTGTTTAATCCACAATGTGGAATAGGACGTGGAAGCACGCATTTAATTTAGTTGCTTGCTCGATTACTGTTACATCACACACTCTTCACGTAACGTACCCCATCGAAGACTGCAAAAGACTTACACGAAGACAGCCTATGAACACGTGTTGCACCCGTTATTAAAACAGCTGTGACACAGCTTGATTCTCAACCCGTATAATCGGTTCACATGACCTAAGAAATCCCAACAGTCGTTACAAATAGGCCGGCTTCTCATGATCACTCCATGACGCAGAGTGGCTTAAGGCTCAACATGTTGAATGTCTCTCTACGGTGTCGGCTTACCTGCCGCCGTCTCGCAATGTCTTCTGCGAGCTCGTCGACGCCGACCTTTCCCAAACCAATTACATCTTCGACGTTTTCGCGGAGAAGATGCTTGCTAGTGAAATAGGCGACTAGTTGCTTTTCGGCGCGGCAGGCATGGCACCTCCCGCGATCTCCTTATTCTCTTTCGTGCGGTCGCAGCGAGAAGCCACGGATACCACAAAGGGTCTGACGACTGAGCGGGCAAATGAGATTCGCAAAGTCGTCACCCTTGCCAAGGGCAGGAAGGATTACCGTGATCGGCATTTTCTGCTCCAGTCCCCGTCCCAAAGAATCGCCTTAATGCGCTTCCGTGAGGACGAACTTCTGCTTCCGTTCGGAGCTCCACATGACAACTTTCAGCACCCCAACCCGTGAGCAGCAGATTCCTCCACCAGTAGAACAGAAAATATCCCATCGACTGCCACTGGACTGCAGTACAAACCTGCTCCAGTTTACTCCAACTCAAACCCGCTTAATCTCAACCACAAAATTTTCTATTGGTTAGAAAAAGGTCCCCACCTTCTTGGCTGCTACCCCACAGATGAAGTACTGCAGTCCAGTGGCAGTCGATGGGATAGCTGACAAGCTTCAGAACCTTCTACCATGAAGCGAGCTGGCCTATGTACGACAATGCCGACCCCCTTAACGGATGGTATGCCAAGGAAGTCCAAGAGGCTTCAACCGGCCCTGCGACTGCCGACATCTACGGCAAGCTCTTCATCAGCCTTCGCACGGTACTTCACGCATTTCTACGCCGTCTCTCAAGTTCGCAGATCTCATTCAGACTGTTCCACATGGACGCGTCTACTCTCCCCAAGTTTCTCAAGAACAGCTCCTTTAGCCGGATCGAGGTAAGTGGGCATTGACATCTGCACTATGATGGAAATCTTCTTAAGCTAATATCTAACACATAGGTCTCCAATATCTCGGACGCCGGATATCTCGGAATCCATCACACCCTCAACCTGATGATTTCTCTCCTTCAGAGCCCTCTCATCAACCCCCACGCAACGCTGATCACACTGTTCATGAACGCCGTGGATGAGAACATCACTAAAACGGACACACTTGTAGAGATGACGGCGAATGGCCTAGTGATGAAGCGCATCTGCAAGTACCTCTCGCTTACAGGAGGATCACTTGATTACAGCAGCACCACGATCTTCAAAATCATAGCCGCTCGGGATTGCGTCACAACCTACGACCACATTTTTGACCAGTAAGTCGCGTGGTAGTGCTGTTTGGTGGTTGTGATATGTGCTAACTACGCACAAGACACGCCACAAACCTTATGCTCTCCCAGAGCGCTCAGCTCATCGGGGCCGCGATTAAGGGAACCCACACTGTGACCGAGAAGTGGCCATTCAGGTTAAAGCTACGACCAGGACAGACCGGCGCTCAGGAGGAGTTTGACCGCCTTATGGGAGGAGGAGTTTCTAGCAAAGAGCGTTACATAGAGTGGAAGAGAGGTTAAGCATCAGGATAAGGTATGGAAAACGGGAGATACAGATCAGGGAGAAGGCTATGGGCTCAATAGTGTAGCTACAGCACTCTTTACTCATGGGAACACAAAAGCAACAGAATGAAACGCTACCTGGAGATGATTTGCAAAGAGGGTAACAAGCGCTGAGCAACGGTCTCGGACCGGTTCGGTGGTCTGAGATGCTCGCGTGCGTGAAAAGAAAGGGAGAAAGGGAAAGGGAATATTAAAAAAGTCCAAATGCCTCAAAACCGAGTCGCATTATGTAAGACACGCTGGGAATATTGTGTCAAAAGATTCGATGTTTTTGATGTGTTTTTCCGCCAAGGCAAAGCAAATTAAAATCGTAATGTCGACGCACTGCTTGCAGGGCTCGCCGCTGACAACAGTTAAGATGGCCCGGTAGTTGGGCTCTTGCTTGACAGCCTTTTGAATAGTATCGCGGAAATGGATGCGTTGCTTCTGTCTTATGTCTCTACATTTCCATGACCCTAGCTTTATCTTTGCTATGTTTAAGGCATTTCGAATGACCTGCAAGTGCTGGGCTGATTGCAACAAACGAGCATGCTGTTCCGGGGGATGACATGCGAATAGCAGCAGACACGATTCGTCGTCAACACTCGCCTTTACCGACGAGGCAGCCATGACTATGCAAAGGAAACAGAAGCAAAAGTTACTGTCAGAGGGGAAACGCTGGCAAAGGTGTGTGCAGATTTGCGTGAAAAGACTTAGGCACACGGGCATGCAAAAGTATGTGCAGGATTGAGAAAAAGAATGTGAGCACTAGAGCGAGCAAAAACGAAAGTCAAAGTGTGACCAAGGCCAGCCTATTAAATTACCCCGCATCTACCAGTCCCACTTTAATTAAGTGCAACAACGTAATATATCACTATAATAACAATATCTACATAAGGCGCAGTATGGGGACATCCGATGTTTCCGCTGACACTAGTAGCTTGGGCACCCACAGTCTAAGCTTAAGTTTATTTAGTGGCTATTCACACCCTACGTTAAAGCCCCTGCTCTGTGCACTGTCTTTTGCGGACCGGGGAGAGCGCACCTCATGTGAGTGGGCCAAAGGCAGTAGCCCGTATGTTGAATCTCAGCCAATCATACCACAGTTCATGAACCGCATCTCTGGTGCACTCATTGCCCGATCTTCACGGGAAGCTGCCAATGGCCCAGGTAAGGAGACGACGGCCCTCGGCCGCTGTGGTGACAACCCTCACCTCATGTGAATTGGTACATCATGTATCAATATCAGTTGTACATCCTGTGGGACAGCAAAGGACGCCTGGCACATCTGTCTATAAAAGCTGCTTGTTCTCCGTTGACGAAACTTGAAGGCGCTTGCTCGTCTAGCGACCAGTCTTTATTCTTCACTTGCCCTATGATATAGCTCACAATTACGTACACCCAGAATCGGTCCTTTCGTCGTCATGAACCCTTTTCTTTCAAAGTACCCAGTCATCTGAGCCCTGCTGCAGAGGTATCACAATCATAATATCGAATATGCAGCTGTTGAACGCAAGCAATGGCAGTTCCCGCATTCGCCTCAGCAGAAATCTGGGCGCATTTCATCGATTTTGAGGGAGTGAGATACATTTCATCCCTGAGCAATTCGCCCGATGATGACCATGCGGAATGTGTCTTCACCCCCGACCCTGGCCAGCCTGTTGATTACGTTCTCACTGCCGAGAACTATCTCGGTGTGGTGCAGATAATATTTGGCAACTCTACCCAGCCCCAGGCGGCTGAGAGACTTGAGGACATATGGTGGAGGGTGGTTCAACTGTGTGACCGCGACCAATCAGTGATCACCCGAACCGATGTGAGTGCTCTGCTCCCTCATCCATTACAACAATAACAAGTCGCAGGGTGTCAAGCTTCATGCCATCGAGCTAGCAACCGAAGATACCAGGCCTGGCTTGATACGCCCATTGTGGTCCACTCCTCCACCAGGGCCCGTTCTGTAACGAACTGGGTCTTGAGCTGCAAGACAGTCGATTAGAACAAAGTATCAACAGCTTGGAGAAAGGAAAGATCTCCTCTAGTTACAGGCAAACATTCGCAGCTCTTAAGTAGCCGACGTTCGTACTTCTAGAAGCAACCAGAACTATCGAACTGCGAGGGTTGATCCACTAGGCGGTGGGTGTAGTGGATCTTCAAACAGAATGTGGGGACAACGAGTCAACAGGCATGACCAACGATCTAGGGACCTCAGATCGTTACACGTTCGGTCGGTTCAACTACTGCCGAGTCCGCTACCGACTCAGCTGTCAATGCTAGTATGCAACGAACCGGGCGTGATCGGCTACTCAGCTCACTGGAATATGGGCATCATGTCATTGCACGCCCATATCGCAGGAGAAGATGTCACTTTTTACAACGGTCATGAAGGAGGGGTTTGGGTTTATTTCCCCCTCCAGGAAGGGGAAAAGATATCCGAAATTTGGAAATGTACCCAACCTAGACAACAGTCAACTTTGATCGTAAGCGATACAAGTGCTGATTTATCTCAAAGAAAGGCCACTAAATTTTACCTAGTTTACGACGACTCACAGCCGTGTTACCATTTTTGGTCCTCAACCCCAGGCTCGGTCAACAACTCAGTTAACCTTGGTCGATCTCCCATATCAAAACAGGGGCAGCCGGCTCTTCTTTGAGCACTCTCCGCTGGGGATACGCAATCTAGCTTTTGAAACTCTTGAACCAGCCCCTCGTTCAGACGCACTTGTCCTCGCTCAAACATTACCTCGACATCCCAAGGCGGCCTTTTTCGAGTCTTACTTCTATTCTACAGCCAGTCTCAAGGGTGTCAATGAGATCGTGCCATGCCAGCGCTATGTACGCAGCAGACTACATATCACTGGGTTACTTCTTAAATTCCCCAAGGGTCAACAGTCTTGTGTTGGTCAGCTTCGCCTGGATAGATTGGATAACCCGATCTCGGTACATAGCCATCAAAAGCTGTGGCTTGGCTTCTCTACACATGAAAAAAGGCCGTTCGTGTCTGCCGTATCACTTGCGGAACCAGAAATAACTAGCAAACTCTCCTGGATTGATGTGCAGCTGAATGGCACGTTGGATTGGTGGTTTTCTTTGCGGCAGTGTCAAGTGTTTTCCCAGGGCAAATCAAGTCCGCCACCCGTGCTTTGATTCAAGGTATGTTCGGCGTATGCAGACGGGGCGGGAAGCTAGAAGCGGTTGTGGTGGAGTAGGGTAGCCATTGGTGCTAATTTCCGATGAGGGCGAAATTGGTGATGTGAGAGCAGTGGCAAGATTACCAGCAAGTCGACCCTAGCCCCAATATTGGAGAAGGTCACCCGACCCTCATCTTCTTAGCTTAAACTGTAGAAACTTCAAAAGCGAGCTTTAAGAAGGCTCTAAAATATGAGGCAGCAACTTAATCAGAGTTATGATGACCGCTTTTCTTGTGGCGACGCGCAGTCGCGCAGCGCGATCCTTCTTTCCTGTTCTTTGCGCCACGTCTTGTATCTAGACTTAACCCTACGATCCATCACAATCCACTCATTGCCTCTGAACTAGCCTCGAGAGCTGTAATTCTTTCAAATTGACCACGAGAGTTTCTGGCAATGCTAATATTCCTTCTCGGTCATTCCATACATCAGTCTATGCGTGGATGATATGACGCTGCCCTCTAGTAATACTTAACAGGAGATCGTCGGACTAATGTCGAACCTATCATCAGAACCAAGTATCCTAGGTGCCTCCTCACGAAGCATTTCATGGACCTTCACAGCGGCTGTATGAGCGACGGGCGCTGTTATCCCATCGAGTGCTGAGTGACGCCAGTTTCCCCTCATGAGGGGTAGGACCAATAAGGGGCTACTGACTTAATACTGTTGCCCAATTATATAAATTGATAACTGGTACCTCTATTTACTATATATTCTGGTTATGAAAGAGGTACCAATAATCCCCTTTGGTACAAAATGAAACGTCGTAAGTTAAGCACCCTCGCCGTGAGTACTTACGCGGCATTCGCCAATTGAAGCTATTCCCAGTCGTCTCGCCTAGTGGCGCCTTCCTTTTACGGATAAAGAGGCTACTACAGGCAACACAAGGCGAATTTACCCTCCTACTACCGAATAGGTGGTGCTGCCAGGGAATATCGTCCCTCTGTCTATCTGTTGCCCTCAGCGGCCTTAAGAGTTGACGAGCTTCTGCCCGTGTTCCAAAGTGCTGAATAAGGTGGGCAGAAAGCAGTCTACGCCATTAGGCCTGGCTCGTAACTCTTTGCCACTCCAGCTGGCCCCATAGCTATAAAAAGAAGCTATTCACAACGCACACTTCAAGCAGGAAGTTTCAAGAAATAGCCTGCTAGCCCCCTCTTCTTATTGGTCGACCGTATGGATAATAAGCCCGCATTTAACCGGAGGTATCGACGCCGTTCATCCGGTGGTTATACTGATCTATTGCCGTAGGTATCGGAAGATCCTTCCGGACGTCGGGCCTGAAGACCCTCCGGGCCTCCTTTTTTGCGGCAGAATCTCCGGCGGGCCGGCGCCGGTTCCAGACGACTTCGGAGGTCTCTCGGAAGACTATTATAATAAAGAGAACAAGGGCATTATCCTTCCAGGCAAACTGGTTAATCTGTTCAATGCAACGTAAGCTTCTGAACAACTAAAATCACATATAAACAATGCTATAGGTAACATACTGCGCCATCAGAGGTTGGGATACACGTGATCTTGCCCCAAGGGATACCTTTACCCTCGTCCTCCTTTTGGGCAATAAGTACGGCGTCAATGCCGCTATTCTTCCGGCAGGTTCCAGTGGCCCCAATCTTTTGGTTCCAGAGAGCCCAGAGGAGCCGCATGGAGGCGAATAGATTATCTAGATATACGTGGTAGCCAGCGCCAGGCAGAAAGGCCGAGAAGGGTCGTAACGACCCGCTGGGTCAAAGTCAGCGCCGCTCGCTAAGCCTCTTCGTCGTCCGGCGCCGGCCGGGCCTGGGGCACAAGTCCGTATGCCCCCTTGCCGTGTACGTGCCAAAGCCATCGGAGACAATATCCCGATTGGGCAAGTATCCATATCTTAAAGCCGGTCGGTATCGGCTTCGTTGGTATCGTCGTCGTCTCAAGGCTCCGGCCCGTAAAGCGGACCATGGCCTCATCGACCGTGAGGTCTAACCCGGGCCGGTAGAGCGTATCTCCGGTCTCTTGTATGTGATTGGACCACTTATTAACTTGCCGGTAAACTTTTGGCATTGCCGCGTCGGGGCCCGAGGCTCTATATGCCGTAAACTGAGCCGGGTCGAATATATGGAGCCGGCGGAGAACAATCTGGAAGCGGTCCCGGGAGATAAATCGGGTAAAGCGGTGGATGGGGTCTTCTTTCGACGCGTCAGAAGCCCAATATCTTGATATTTTGATTTCATCGTGAGATCCCATATAAATCAAAATGCCTAGGAAGAGATAGATCTCATCAGGCGAAGTAGGCCTCCATTTGTAGCTCCGAGAGTGCTTCTTTTGCGGCGCGCCGCGTTGGTCCACTTTGCCCAGTTATTAACGAGATCTCGGGGGATATATCGGAGGAGAAGGTCGTGTGGGGTCGGCGGTAACTCCCGTACTTCAGCATCGCGATACGGGACTTCAAACGGGATAAAAGAGCCCGGCTGGCCCGCCTCCGCCTCCGGAGCCTCATCAGGCCGGAAGGTGGCCCCGTCACACCGCTCCGGGTTGCAGTGGGTAGTGCAGGCGATTTGGAGGGCCTCCGGCTCGACGGCGACGGTGATATGGGATAGTACGGAGCTTCCGGAGGCCCCGGAGGCTCCGGAGGCGTCGGAGGCGGCGTCGTCGTCGTCAAAAACGTCAAAGTTCGACATCGCATTGCTCTAAATGCAAATTTTGCTGTAAAATGTATGGGAAGTAACATCAGCGAAAATGACGGGCCACGTATGTACCGTTGGCGTGTGGAGAAATAAATGGGCACAATTGTGGGGCCCTTTTTTTTGGCGTCACTCAGCACTCGATGGGATATGATGAATGCCCTGGTCTGTGGGATCTAAAGCTCGCGGACGAGCTCCTCGGCAAATGTCGTGATGACCGTATTCCTCGCAAATGCGGCCTCACTGAGTTGCGCAAACCAGACGGCGTTCACCCGGCCGGACGCCACCCGCGGTCCGTAATGGTGAGGGAGCTCGCGGACGTGGAGCAGCACGGGCCGGCCCGTCTTCGCTGAGTGGGGCCATCGGGTCATGTCAAGGGCGGGTCCACCTGATCCTGAAGCGCCGAGGTTGAACACGGCCGGTCGAGAAACGGCCCGGCCCCGGCCCAGAGACTGTCTAAGGTGCCGAAAAGACGGAGCACGGTCTTGGGAAGATGCGGCGGGTGGCCCGAGAACATGTTCCCGCCGAGCCAGTCAATGACGGCGACGGCCTGTAGCGCGCGAGGTTGAGCCCACGTCCGCCGCCGAGAAGAGAAGAACTTCGTCTCGCCGACGGAGGTAGAGTTCAAAGAGGCTTGAGTAGGCAGAAACGATACACGGAAAGATCTTGAGCGGGACGCAGCGGAACATATGCACGAAAGAACGACTGGTGCTCGAGGAAGAAGCGCATTCTCAAGAAGATGGGCCTGTTGACCGTTTTCAAACGTCAGCTCTCAGCTGACCATGCGCTGCACGTAGAGGGAGATGCGATGGAGCGTTATTGTTGTCTCTTCTCGCGTATCTCAGCACATACGACCATACCCACTGGAGAACTCGGGATCCCGTCTGCTCTCCCATAGATAAGCCAGTGAGGGCCGGATTAGTAGTTGAGTCGGTGACGATCAGCGAATACCTGGTGTTGTATGTTTTTGGATTTTTAGTTCCCACCGTGTAAGTTTACCTAAGTTTCTTTTTTTGTAATTGCTTGATTTTCAATAATACCTTAGCAACGCTCTACCTATGACTCATTACGGCTACGAAATACTCACAGCCTGCGCTTG